>PVIA01003303.1:0-173485 GCA_004024845.1 Tonatia bakeri
AAAATATTAGGTCACTGCCTTAAGTTTTGTATAGCACAAAATAAACGTTTTCCTTTCCTTTTCACCAATCTCTGGCATTGAGAGATATCTTTCCTATATGGCGGCGGACAAGATGGACCCGAATTTCTTTCAGTAAGAGCATCACCCTCCCGGGGCTCCCGGGCCCCCTTTGCTTGTTTGGGTCCTTGCTCTGTAACACTCTCTTTCCATTTCAGGGTCATATGTGCATTTGCCCCTACAGGTGTGAATCAAAATAAAAGCAGTTTATGGGAAAACAAATTGTTTTGTTTTGTTTTTCAGATTTTCACAATGATCATATACCAGCACTTTTTTTCCATTTTTTAATTGTAAAGTACATACAACATAAAATTTACCAATTTAAAATGCACAGCTCAGTGACATTAAGTACATTCACAATATTGTGCAACTGCCGCCACTATCTAGTTCCAGAAATCCTGCGTCTCCGCAGATGGAAACTTCATGCCCATTACACAGCCATTCCCCATTCTGCCCTGCCCTTCTCAGCCTCCGGCAACAACTCAGCTGCATTCTGCCACTACAGATTTGCCACTTCTGTGTGCTTCATATAAATGAACTCATACAATATGTGGCCTTTTGTGTCTGGCTTCTTTAACTTTGTCTTCAAGATTCATCACTTTTGTAGCATGCATCAATTCTTTATTTCTTTTGATGGCTGGATAGTATTTGCTGTGTGAACGCACCACATGTCGTTTACCTGGTCATCGGCTGATGGATATGTGGGTTGTCTTTACCTTGTAGTGATTGTGAACAGTGCTGTTGTGAACAATTATGTATAAGTTTTTGTTTGAACATGAATGCTTTTTTTGAAGTACTTTTTCCTCTAAAACACAGGTTTGTTCATTTGCCTCTTGCGAGGGCAGGGGTGCTTGGTGTGCCACTGCCTTGCAGACGCCTAAGCGAAGAGCATGTGCACTGGTAATCCTGTTCTCTTCCCTGTTCTCACGCCTCTTGATAATCTCTTCCTGTTTTCTTTCCTCTCTCTCCTCCCTGCACAAATTTGCATGTATATGTGGGTTCTCCCCCACTCAGACAATTTGGAATTCATATGGCAGATGGATTTCCTCGCTCTGTAGAGGTGATATTTTTTAAATAAATACAATGAATGTGTCCAATTCGGAAAGGCCTTAGGCCTCAGTTCTCAGCTTTCCCTAACAAGGCCCCTTTCCAACTCAATTCCAGGAAAGCCAGCTCCAGGAGCTCAATCCAGGAGAGGCCCTTCCTCGGGCCTCAGCTCATAAAGCCAAGGTATGTCTGGGCCCCTCCACTCTGTCAGGCTTGGAACGTGAGCTTTCACTCACTGGCTCCTGTCAGAGTTCAGCACTCCCTGCCTAGCTCTTGGAAAGCTCAGGGCTGGAGAGGGGAGAGACATGTCAGGTTACTGCCTTCAAAAAAGGAGGAGTACTGCCCTGTTTGACACTCCCCGTGAGCAGTGTCTCTGTGAGCGGCCACAGGCGTCATCAGCATTCAGGATCACATCACAACATACAGTCTGACTATTCTGCCTCCCTCAGAGAGGCCGATGCCACTGCTCCTGTCCCCTTTGCCTGCCCACCTTTTTCCTGGGTTTGCCTCTCTTCCCACTCCTCCACATCTCCTGCTTTCCTAGATCTGTTTTTCTGCTGATTTGCCTCAGTAGGCTCTCTAGTTTTCTCCTGTCCCTTTGATTCCCTCCCCCTCCTTTCATCCTCCAAACCTTTTTTATCCACTCCCTGTCTTCTTTCCTTTTTCGGTGTGTCTTTTGGATCTGTTTCCTTTGACACTGGTCCCAGGACTGCTGCCAAGTTTCAGACCCATTAGTGAGGTGCCTTGCTGACTGAAACACAAATCAAGACTGATCCGGGTACAATTAACAGCTGCTCACACCTCATCTGGAAAGCATTAGCCAGCACTGAGAGTGGAGGGAGGGAAATGGGAGGGAAATATCGATGCCAAACAGAATAGATCTTCTATTTTGGAACATGAAAGGATCCTGACCCAGTAGATGCATAACTGAAAATAAGATACAAATAGACAAAGCGGTCCCCATAATATGCAAAGATGAATGGTCTGTTAACTGACCTTGGGAATCCTTAGGCATCTATGCAAGAGATGTGGACTCCTCCACATTTGACTCAGCTGTCTCACTCATCCAGGAAAAGAGGTGTCTCTTCCATTTAATCTAGATACTTGAACACTCGTGTAATCCAGGAGCTCTCTGCTCTCTTGCTGCATAGTGTGTTACTTTGGCACTGCTTCTAGAAATCTAATGTGCATTAAGAATCGCCTGGAATTGAGTTAAAAATGCAGATTCTGATTCACTGTGGCTAGGGAGGGGCCTAAGATCCTGCGTGTACAGCATGCAGGCAGGTGGAGCAAACTTTAACTAAAGATCTAGGACAATTTAACTCATGTAACTTCGGTGAAATACCCCTTCGGAAGGCATCTCCCAGTACCCTGTCCTTCTCCTTTTTGGCACTCACAATTACAATTAAGGATAAATGATGTAATTAGCTGTTTGATGCCTATCTTCCCAACTTAAGAGCAAGCACCAGGCCTGTCTGGTTTACCTCTGTATCCCCAGCACTAGCCCAGTGTGTTGTGTATAGTAGGTGTTCCATAAACATTTCACAAAGTGTACTTTCACAGGTGCATGAACCAGCTCAGCCCTCAAGGCCCATCAAAATTCTCTCCTCTTTCAGAGTGTCTTCCTAATCCAGCATTCATTCCTATCTATGCTGTGAGGTGGCATTTGATAATTTCCCATGTGTTTTAGCCCCTCAGCTGGAACATTAGCTACTTGAAATTGGGACTTTGTCTTCTGAGTGTCTGAACTTTTTGTAGGCCCACTTCTCCCACCTCCTCCCTGCCCCCAGTCTGAGGACTGCCTTGCTCTAGGGGGCATTTAATGTTAGTTGATTGATTGAGAGACCCTAGGACGGTGCCAAGTTCTATTTAGACCTCAATTATAATGTCCAAGGAGTAGCTGGATTTTGGCTTGGATCAAAGCCAAGACTTTAACATGCCCCAGTGGAAAAACCTTTAATATTACCTAACGCATTTGTGGGGTGGGAAGGCTGAAACATTACATGTATACGAAATCAAACGATGTAATATTGTGAGGCTCCCAAAGAAGTTATAAATCAGGTCCCTCCGGGGGGTTTGCTGCACGGCTGTGACCATGACCTCACTCCCATTTTCTCCACTGAAGCTGATGGTTCACATTGCAGGGCTATACTTGCAAGGCATGGGGGCTGCTGTTCCCTTCCAGGATCAGGCAGACCATTTATCTTGGACATACAGAAAACTGGCTTACAGCATTCTGCCATAGATAGGAGAACTTGGTTTTGTTTGGAATTCATCAAATGTCCTATTTTTCAAACATTCAAGGTTTCATGAAACCCAATAGGCCTTTTGTCAAGCACTTTCCTTCCATAATCTTAAAACACGTGTGTATTTTAAGGGACATTTAATGCACATGCTTTTAATTTACTTACTCTTAAATCTTCATATTGTTATGCAAGATTTGTTTGATGTCTGAAAAACTTTATGAACATTATTTGGAAATTTAAAAACCTTGCTTTCAGGATAAAAACAGGAAGTTGTATTTTTCCAAAAACATATTGCCTTTAACACAAAAAGATTTGAGGGCCTTTCCAGAATCCTAATTTTGCCAGGCTCGAGGGGTTCGGGGCCAGGACAGCCCAAGCTGCCGTTCCTGTGTCCTCAGTGAGTCAGAGGACAGCTCAAAGTTTCAGGCTTGGGAGACTCAGGCTGCCACACTTGGTTGGAATCTGTGGCCCTTTGAAATGCAACGGTGACAAAGCTTAATCTGTCTGGAGACTCCCAAGCATATTTTGCAACAAATACCCCAGATGCCTGTTCAATGTGTATTCCTACAAAATGCCTAGCTGTGGTCTGATTATCTTCTTAAGCAGATAAAACATAAATCCCAGGGTATTAGAGACAACTTTTGAAGTTTGAAAGTACCTGGCAAAGAAAATTCACCAGAATGCAGCTCGAAGATGTAGTTCTATAGGAGGGATTTTCAGTGATCTGATTGCTGTCAGGGTGGGGCATGAGGCAGGGAGTATAGGATGTTGCGGTTGCCTTTTAAGGCCCTGTCCAAAATTGGCCCTCAAAACTGGGTGCCACCACTTTGGTCTCTGAGTTCTGATTCACTTACAGGTAAGATGATAGAATGAGTGAGTTTCAAGGCAATGCTGATGTACACACACACACACACACACACGTCCTATATAAACACAATGAGTGAGTGAGCAATAGAGAATACAAGAGATTCTGATGAAAGAAAAACTATAGGGCACCTAATATGATGAAAAGCTTAATGAGTTGTTGAATGAGAAGTGACAGCATGTTGCTGAGTAGGTAACAGGAAATCTGGATCCATGACTGTTAACTCTCAGGTAATAGGCTCCCCTATTCCAACCTAGAGACATGGAAGTTTGGGGTAACAGGAGAATAGAAGATGGCTGCTAAGCAGGTAGCAATGGCTTAAGCAAGCCACGAGAAGCAGCGGCATAGGGAGGCCCATGTCCCCCAGACCACTTGGCCTGTCTCCACATAGTTTTCCCTCTTCTGCAACCCCAGAGCCCAGCCTAAAAGGAGCAGAGCCCTGTCTGGGGAATTAGTCCCCCAGGAATGATATTCTGCATCTGAGAGAATCACTCAGATATCACTGAGGGCCTACCATCTGTCAAGCATGGCACAGCTGTCTCAGAGCCACAATGGTGGCTAAGATGCAGACGCCGCCCCCCGAGAGTTCACAGTCTGGCAAAGGAGAGTGGCCAGCTTCCTTCTTGCTGAAGACTCAAGGGACTGCGAGTGGAAATAATAGGAGAGATGAGTAAGAGATGGAATCAACAGCACAAGCCCTTAGCAGAAGTTAGGGGCAAAGGAAAAGGCAGCATTAAGGATGCCATTAAAGTTTCATGATGCTAGCAGAAGTGGAGATTACAGAAGAGAAAAGCAGTTGAGAGGGAAGCTGTCAGGGCCAGTTTGGAACCCATCTGCTGGGTCTGGTGGCACATCTCTGTGAAATGTTACTGGGGAGGCCTTTCTCCATTCATTTTGGGAGAAAAAAAAAAGTGGCTGCCTAGAAAGATCATACACCAGCAGCAAAAAGGAGAAGAGAATGAGGTGAAAGAGCATGAGAGCCATTGTCTAAGGGGCTCCATACTCGTGTGCTATGCCAGTCAGAGACTCGCAGAAACAGTTAGCTCTCTTGGCCTGAGCTTGCCCAGATCAGAACAAGCATGTACCACTCTGTCTCACTTTACTCTAAGTGTTCTCAAAATAAAAGAAAAAAGTAATTTTGTCCCTGGAAAGGGACGGAGACTGAAGCAAGTCTGCCCTGGCACAGTCTGGAATGTGTGGGTTCTCGACTTCATACAGGAAAGCTTTCATGAGACGAGTCCAGGTGATTTTGAGAGTATGTTTATTAAAACTGGGGGCAGTGAAACAAAGGAAGGACTTATGGTGGAAGAGGCAAGATCATGATAACAGGAGTGAGCCTAGGTAGGGCTGCCTTGGCCCTCTGGAAACATGGGGGAGAGTTGAGCCTACGTGTGGCCCTTTAGAGAGAACATCACAGAGATAGAAGAAGGGAGCCCTCTGGGCTGCATGAACTCAGGAAACAAGTTACAGAAGCAAAGGAAGGCCATTAGAGAGAGGTTCGGGGAGTTAGCCCCAAATGAGCTGCTCCTCCCACTAGAGTACCCTGGTTGCAAGTCTCCTGGGAACCTCTAGAGCTTAGGAGAAAGAAGGCAAAGCTACACACCCAAGGGAAGAAGGGGAGGCACAGACGTGTGCCAGGGAGACTGTACACTGGGTCCTTTGTCTGAAGGGCTTTTATCTGTTTTCTAAAGGCAGAAATTTTGTGGAAGTCTTGGGGAGGATCTTGATAGGATATTCATTGGCTTTTCAGGTGTGTTTTTTAATACGCTGATTCATCAAATGAGCATATAGAGGGGTTAGGGTCATTCTCTGGACAGCTTCACTTTCAAAGAGTGCCACCAAAGAAGGGACCGAATGGAAGCAGGTCTGCCCCAGCGTGGTGTGGAATATGTAAACCATTTGCTCCTAAGTGTCCTTGCTTAGGGAAGATGAGACCTTTTGATTTATTATCTGGCTGTAAGTTGCTCAGCCATTTAACTATCTGTCTCAGTTTCCCCATTCCACTTGCCAAGGAATTTTCCTAGCTTCTTACTATCCTGCCTGAATCCCAGTAAACTGGATCAGATGTGTACTTCAGTGGGTAGTGGTGAATCCAATACATATGGAAAATTGTATTCACAAATGCCTGACTCCAGCACTTAAATTCCATGGCACACATGGAAAGAATCGAAGAGATAGCCAAACTTACAAATACTCTGCCCACACTGTGTAATATGGCATCCTGATGCATTTTGGAAACTGAAGAACAACATGGTGGGGAAAAACTCTTCACAGTTAAACATGGACACCTTGAAAGTGCACCAAGTTTTTATAAGATTTCCAAGTCATTAAGGACTTGGCCAATTCCATCATATTCTGAAGGGAATTCACAGGCTGTCATCTCTAGTATCTAGAATGCTTTGGAAAATTCATTGTTTTATAGGGTAAATGTTCCAGAGAGCAAAGGGTTCACCCCTTTAAGTGCCAAAACTTTATTTCAGTGATTTCGAATGTTTTCCCCAAAGGCATGTACCTTTTCTTAACTTTTTAAATGTCAACTCAATTTCACCTAAGGAGTGTGAATTACAAATTATCCTATAATAAGAGAAATCCTAGACTATAAGTTCCTTGAGACATTAGTGAATGTATGCAAAAACTGGTGAAAATCCAAATAAGGTTTGTGAGGGCCCTGTCCCAACGCTGATTTCCTTGCTTTGATAATGGAGTGCACTCATGTGAGATGATGTCATGGGGGAGGCTGGGAGAAGGGTACATGGGAACTATTTTTGCAGCTTCTTGTGAGTCTAAAATCATTTAAAATAAAATTTAGGGTTTTTTAGCTACCCTGAGCTCAAGGACTCTGTTTCAGTTACCAAGTGGGCGAACAGAAGAAGGAAGAAAGGGAAGAAAGAAGAAAGGAAGGGAGGACGGAAGAGAGGGAAGAAGGGAGGATGGACTCAGGACCTTTAGAGATCTAAACAACTGGGTGGGAGAGAGTGTGGAGCATCAGACACCTGGAGGCGGTCTGTGCATGCAGGCTCTGAGATTATTCCCCCTTCCTGTCTTGGTGACAATTTTCTTAAATTCTGTGAACCAGCGAGTTTACTTTTGTAATATCAGGCATAAAAACACATACTGCAGAGGATTGCTATGAGGATTAAACAGTGTGCCCAATACACCCAGTAGAACATCTATCACCCAATGGGTACTCAATAAATTACCTTACTCTAAATGCCCCTGAATAATGTGTGGTTATAATTCTTATGCCTTATTTCTGTAGTTCTGGTTGCTAATCATCAGAATTCACGTCTCGCACTTTAATGCTTTCCACACGCTTCCCTGTTTAATTTGCTTCTCTCATCTACCTTGGGCCTGATATAACTCTATACACAATATTAAATAGGCTCAAAATAAGAAACTTATCTGTGAGTAAAGTTTTTGTTTCTCAGCCCACGAACACTAATTTTACCTGTTCAGAGACACTTTTCTTTTGACTTCCTAGTTTTGGGCTGAGTTCCAGATGGATATGGTTCTTAGATGAGTTCTACTTAAATGGAACAATGAGACAATGATATTAATAAAAATAGCAATAGCTGCCATTTATTGATCATTATAATGCTAACTGTGCCAGGCTTTTTACATGCATTATCTCATTTAATTTTCACCATTGCTCTATGGGGTAACTATTTTAATCTCTACACCTGAGATTAAGAATTTCATCCCTTGTCCAAGGTCCCAGAGCTAATTATCTGCAGAGCTGGCATCTCAAGACCCTGCTAAGTCCAGAGCCCAGGGTTCCTGCCACAGAAGATACTGTAACAGTTTCCTATTCCTTTGTTCTGATTGAAAATACTTTAAAATGACTCCAATCCTTAAGGTGTAGAAGCTATGTCCCTTTGATGAAGGCAGTAAAAAGGAGGTAAGAAGAGGGAGGAAAAGAAAGTAGTTCTTTGAAAACTTCAAGAAAACAACAGTCCTAGAAATGGCAATATTATATACTGTAGATGCTTAATAAATATTGAGTATTTCAGCAAAAAAAAAAAAAAAAAAAGAAAAACAACAACAGGGTTTCCCAAACTGCCTAGTTTAGAAAGAAAGCTTTCTTACAGGAGGTTTCTCCCTCCTATATCTCAGATCCCTCACCTCCAATGCTCACTCTACTTCCTAATGCCCGGATGGCTGAGCCAGTCAGGAAACATTTCCTCTCCCAGAACAGGAAGCAGTAGGGTTTGAATTACATACTTTCCCTTTACAGGCAATCTCTTAGGAGTTGTCTACTTTACGTTTTGAAGAATTCCAGTCTTTGGTGACTGGACATCCGAAGAAATGCTGACGATCTTGCCGGAGGGTCTATAGGTGTTCATTGCCCGCATACTTAAGCCCAAATGGGAGCCACGTGGGTAGACACACACAAAAAGAGTTGCAGAGAAGGTGCGTTAGGAGGCACGGAGAAAATGTGCCTGCTCTATAAGGGAGCAGAGGCCAGAGTCCAGCAAGGTTGCAGACCAGCTGCAAAGTCAGAAATCTTTAAACAGAAAAGGTTGCTGCTCCTTGGCACATATTTCGCAATGGGTTGTGGCGTGAGGGATGTTTGGAACAACTATAAACAGGAACTGCTGTGTCCTTATTAGGAATAATCACTTCTCCAGGCAGTATAGTGGCTTTTGAGACTGTGCTTGCAACCTCCTTCCTCCCTCCTGGCCCCAGCCTGCCCTTTCCGTTGGTCCTGTAGGATCCCATTGAGGCTGCACTCTATGGTTGCTCTTGCAGAGGGCTGCCCAGCAGGGCTCAAGAAAAGAAAAACTCCAGCGATTCCATCTGGCCCAGCTGCTCACAAGAGCTGTTTATTCCCATCTACACTGAGCCTAGTGTAGCCCTCCTCCCTACAGGGTGGCCTTAAGAGCTGTCCAGCAGGCCTGGCAAAGTTTGTCCAAGCCAGAACACTGGGCAGGACTTCAAGGGGTGGATCTGGGTGCTCAGCAGCCTGGATTTGGAGAGGCAAGAACTCAAAAGAAGATAGGGGCGATGGGAAGAGCACATTGGTACATCAGCTACCCTTCAGGGCAGGGCAGATGAACCCTCAGTGCTCAAGGCCAGAAATCATTGCTAAAAAGTCACTTTGTTCCACTAACACCTGTACAGAAGTGATTAAAGTGTAGGCTGTGGCAACAAGCAATATGGGTGAGAATTCTGGCTCTGCCGCTTCCTAGATGCATCTTACTGGAGATTAAAGTAAGACTTGGCAAGTAACAGAATTAAGGTGAAACAAAGAGTCTTTTAAATGTCTAGGCATAGGGCAGACTGCCTTAGAGGATGTGAAAGTCATTTATAAAAAATTGGGATTGAGAAAGCTGAGCAAATTTGAAGATAAATATAAAGTCAATTTTTTACATTTTGAGTTTTAATAGCTAATGAAATAATCAAATGAAGGTGCCAGCAGGGAGTTAGAAAAACAGGAATGACATTTAGGAGAGTGGCTGAACTGGGTTTCTTTCACCATGACCTATGTATGCATGACCCTAACTTATTTATTTTACATAACTATGAACCTGCCCAAGTGTTCATCCATATGCCAGTTCTCTGCCTCGGAGAGAACCATGCTCTTGATTTTTGTGTGTATAATTTCTTTAGTTTTCTACTTTATTGCATGTTTATTCTTTCCTAAAAAGTAAGTTAATTTTGCTTGTTTTTTTTTAACTTTATAAAGAGACTACACTATAATATCTGTTGGAACTTGCTTTTATCATTCAACATTATGTTACTAAGATTCCAGCATGTTATGTGTGGCTGAATATCATTACTACTGTATAATATTGCATTTTGTGAAAATACACAATTTATCTATTGTCATTAGGCAGCTGAGTTGTTTCCAGTTTGGGTTTGTTTTTGTTTTCTATTCTGAACAGTGAGCTCTGAACATTTTTCATGTGTTTCCTGGTACATATGTGTAAGAGTTACTCTTGGGTTTATCCCTAGGAGTGAAATCGCTGGGTCACAAAGCACACAAATGTTAACGTTTCAAGATAATGCCTAACTGTATTTCCAGGTAGTTGTGCTAATGAGACAAAGATTGAGAAGTATTACTGGGGAGGTGACTGTCAAGTAGGTGAGTTTGTCCAAGGAGACCATGTAAAGCAAGGAAAATAAAGATTGAGGTCTAATTCTTAGAAATATCTCTGTTCAAGTATGTACTGCAGGAAGAAGAGCCAGAGAAACAGAAGCAAATAGCCAGAAGAGAGGGAGCACAGCCAGGAGGGAAGCTGGTTGAGCAGGCCAAAGGAAGAGAATTTCTTAAAGGCTGGGGAGACCAGGGGCAAAGGATGTGGCAAAAATGGTTTGAGAAGGGTCGAGGGTGGGAGAAGGCCGGTGATCTTTAAGCTGTTTTTGGCTCTGTTGACTCTGAGGGTGGAAGCCAGATATCAAGGCATTTGTGGGTGAGCGTGGTGTGGGGGTGGCAAAGAGAAATACTGGCATTACGAAGACCAATTGGGTAAGTGTGACAATGAATTGAGGGACAGATGTGAAAAGCTAGAGGAGATAGTAGAGCTGAGACATGGTATTTAATTTGTTACTTTTTTAAGTTATGGAAGACATGATATGCTTATAGATCCAGGAGTAGAAGCCAATGAAAAGGAAGAGATTGAAGAAGGAAGAGGTTCGTTGTAGAGGAAGGTCTTCTGAGGTTCAGGAGAGGATACACTCTGAAGCACAAGTTTGTTCTTGGCCACTCGATTTCAATGAGAGTGATAAGAAAAAAATGCATCCAAAATTATCATCACCATCATAGCAGCTAACATTTATTATGTGTGCCATGTAAAAAATTCTATCCTAAGTACTTAACACATATTATTTCATTTAATCTTCTGAACAGCCCAATGACGGGGTACTTTTAATCTATACTATAATTTAAATTTTGCAGAAGAGGAAAGTGAGGCTTAGAGACATAACCAGACCAGGCTAGATGATGGAGGCCATGCACTCTGAATCATTGCTTATAAGCTAAGAATTAGGGAATGCAGTGGGCTTGTGCAAGACAGCAAAAGCATAGGGCTAAAGGAAATCAGAGATGTAAGAAGAATAAAAAGATTGGACTAGGAGCCCTTGATAATGTGATAAGGAATCAGGTGGTGGGGAAGAAAGGGAGGTGAACATATGGGGCTCCTACTATGTGTTCAGGCTAACTGCTAGCGCCTTTACATACTGAGTTATTTCAAAAGAAATAAATTAAAAGAAAACTAAGAAGTAGCAAGGGCCCAGTGGTGATTGGAGCTATGCAGGTGCAATGGAACTGTGCAGTCTGGGCTTTCTCTAGCATTCTCAGACACCAGGAGCAGGAATCTGGAGAAGACGGTGCAGTTGAGCATGGATTGGGGATACACACAGCAGAAGCCAAGAGGCAAGGGGGTGGACAAGACCAGAGAGTATCATTTACTGGCTGACCGTGGGGCCTCCTATGAGAAAGAAGGCAAATGAACATAGGAACAGGTGAGCAGAGTAGGGGAAGATCAAGGGACTCTAGTTTACAAAGCAAGTACAGGGCCGGTTCAGCATTGGCATGAGTGGGAGGGAGGTGAGGTGAGAGCCTAAGGCACGGGTACTTTCATAACCTGGTGTCTTAGCGGTGGAGCAGCTGAGCAATGAAAGGTTTGTACTATGGTCACTCGGGTGGGTGCCAATGGAGAAGAGGATGTAGATGAAGGCCAGTGGGACTGAGACATGAGAAGGCTGGACTATATATAGCACCTTGTAGTTATTTTATAATCTTCATATCCACCCAATGGGGAGCTGTTGCTGGAGCCAATACATAGACGGCCAAACTTAGGCTACCCCAATTTTCAAGAAGCAGTGCTGGGATGTGAACCGAGTCTTTTGTCTCCAAGTTCCCATCTTCCTCTTCTGTGCCTGCAGCTGCCACTTACCATTCAAGAACCAGGTCAAATGCCATCTCCAAAAAGTTCTCACCTCTCTTAAAACTGAGTCAGGTGCCCTTCCTCTGGGATTTAATGATCCTTTCTGTCATGTTGTATCCCATTTCTTTATTTAGGAAATCAAGAAAGTGCCTATGTCTCTATTTATTTCCAGTGCTTGGTACCGTTTCTGGTTCAGAATGGGCTCAGCAAAAGTTTGTGGAATTCGTGTGTTCAAAAACAATAGACTGGGCCCACAGCGAGATAAATGCCTTGTGCTCACACAGACAAGAAAATACCACGCTGGGAGGCTCCATTTCCCATATTTGGACTTCCAGTCCCCATAAGTTTGGTTTGAGAAAAAAAGGTGCTCTATAAAAACAAGGTCAGTGTGCCTGTGTGGCCGAGGCCAATACAAACAGAAGAGCAGACAAGAGAAGCATGGGGAGGGAAGGGGCTGGGAAGGGACGCATTCACCTAGACAGGATGGGTTCAGAAGAGAGTAGGAGATCACCTCAGTTCTGAGTAAATACTTGTTGAATTACTTATATCACCAATTAGTCAAAGCCCCCAGTTTCCTCGGAGGCCATCAGATAAAACCCTAGTCTATCTTACCCCTGTCTCTCTCTCCTCTCCCTAACCCTAACCCAAAAGAAATTAGAAAGGGAATGAGTTTCAAAGCCCCCTCCTCTACTTAACCATCCACTCTAGCCTTGCTTCATTCTGAGTTCTTCACGCCAATCTCCTCTCTCCCCCAAATCTCCCAAATTCTATGTACGACTCCCCTCTACATGCCCCCCACCCCGCCACCATGACATTCCATCCCCAGATGAGCGTCCACATTTGCTCCCACCCTGGCTTCTCTCCTCCCTGGTTTCCCAGACTGGGAGCAGAGAAAGCCTGTTTTCAGTTAAGGCTTTGGTCACACACAGATGCCTTTTCCATTCCTCTTGTTTTTCCTCTTGAAGCGTAACATTTCCAATTAACTCTCCACTGGGGAAGAGACCCCTCGTTAACCACCCCTGCGTGGCGTAAGGGGGCAGGTTGGCAGGTTCCTGGGAGGCCTGTTCTGGACTGCCTACAGCTGACCCCTATGCAGGCTGCAACAGGGGCTTCCTTCATTTAGAACAGGGAAGGTGAACCTGTGGCCACAGTTTGAGGACATCTGGAAGGCTTGCTCACATCTGCAACTAGAGTCTATGAAATGTGCATTTTTTAAAGCTTCTTCATGACCCTCTCTGACAGCCTGAAGATATCAGTTAAGCTTGTCTGCATGAGTACATGGAATTTATTTTGCTTTATCTTAGAACCTAGGGGAAGATTTTAAACCAAAAACCAAACAAACAAACAAACAAGCAAAACAGGACAATAAGAGACCTGTGAAAATAAATGATCTCCTCATGGATCTTAATTTTGTACACACTTCTGTAACACATAATTTCCCCCACAAATTATAGCTGGGTGCAAGTAAAATTGTTCAAGTCCCTCCTGCCCCTGGAGGACAGCGTATATCACTGCCCACGTGCTACAAGAAAATACATGAAGTTGCGTTGAAATCTGGATACTGAGCAGTTGACTCAACGTAATCATTAGTCCCTATGGATTAGCAACCTGACACAGGAAATTCAAATTTAGGCCTCAGGAAAATGAAAACCTGGCATTTCAATGGGTCCTCAAGATTAGTCAAAACTGTCAAAATTGCAAGCACTTAATTGTGAATGACAAATGTTGTCCATGAGAAGTCCATGGTGTGATTTCAGTAGTCCATGCATTGCAGTAGGACCTTGGCAATCACTGCAGTTTGTCAGGTGGGTGAGCTCCAACATGTGTTGCATGAGGACTTCTTGTGGGCATCCCATCTGTGCAGAAGGCCCAGACTCCATCTCTTTGCCTATGTGGAGTTCCACTTCAGGAATCCTTGACACTGGGTCTCTACTCTCTTACAAAGAGACTGACCTGACTGATCCCGGAGTCTGGAAGAACTGAAGCAGTTCCCCTTCAGTAGCAGGAAGAACAAAAGCCATGGGAACTGGGTTGTGGGAAACAGCAGGGGGATGCAAGGAATTTAGTTTGAAGGGAGGGACTGGAGATTCCTGTCAAATCTGAGGCCCAGACTCTGACAAGTGAAGGACACATGCTGTTTATAATCGTAAGTTAAGTAGGCTTGATTACACCTTGAAAGCTCTGGGGCCCCCTCTCCCAGGCACCTGGGTCCAATTATCTAGGGCCCCATCTACCTAGAAGGGAAGCTGCATCTGGCTCTGATTCCCAGCCTGACTTCACTCTCTCCAGACACTCCTTTCTGACATGAATTTAAAGAAATACAGGTTAGAGTGGGCCCTGGCTATTGATGTACACCCTCCGGAAATACATTCACTGTTTCATGTTTTATATCTGTCCTAAGTTTTATCACCAGCAACTCACTTATTACTCTGCACAATTTGTCCTGGTAACAAAGGCTGCACACTGAGATGCATCCCCGCGCACACACTTTATTGAGATGTGACTGACATATAACATTGTGTGAGTTTAAGGTGTACAGTGCAATAGTTTGATATAGGTATATATCGCAAAATGACCATGAAAAGGTCAATTAACTCACCTCATGTAGTTACTTGTGTGTGTGTGTGTGTGTGTGTGTGCGTGCGCGCGCGCGCGCGTGTGTGTGTGTGTGTGAGAGAGAGAGAATGACAACTTTGAAGATTTACTCTCTTAGCAACTTTCAAGTATAAAGCACAGTATTGTTAACTGTGGTCACCATGCTGCCCATTAGATCCCAAGAACTTATTTGCTCATTTTAAAACTGAAAGTTTGTATCCTTCGATCATCTTCATACATTCCCCCCTTCCTGATTTTGTTCTTTTAGCTCTTGAGTTGTATTGTTCCTTATATATTTTGGATGTTAACCCCTTACCAGGTATAGGATTTGCAAATACTGTCTCCCTTTCAGTAAGCTGCCTTTTCATTTTGTTGTGGGTTTTCTTTCCTGGGCGGAAGCTTTGCAGTTGGATGTGGTCCCATTTGTTTACTTCGCCTTCTGTTGCCTGAGCTTTCACTGTCACATCCATAACATTATTGCCAAGACCAATACCAAGAAGCTTTGTTTCTATGCTCTAGGAGTTTTATGGTTTTGGGTCTTTCATTAAGACTTTAAATTTTGAGTGGTGTGAAATAGGGTCTAGTTTTTGTAAATGAATTGTTTTAAGGACATAAAGGTGATATAAAATCCTTAGGAAATGCAAAAGTAGGTCAGGCAATAGCGTATATTTTTTTCTGCATTCAGATCACAGGAATGGGTGCTTTGGAGAGAAAATTTTTAAAAATATGGTCTTAGATTTCTAGAACTAAATCTTCCAAATGGAGAGGCAAAATTTACCCATGTGGAAAGGATAATTAGATGTTTATTCTATTTTTTAACAGCAATTACTTTTTAAAATTTTTATTTATTTACTTATAGAGAGAGGGAAAGGGAGGGAGAAAGAGGGGGAGAGAAACATCATTGTCTGGTTGCCCCTCATGTGGCCCCCACTGGTGACCTGACCTGCAACCCAGGCAGGTGCCCTGACTGGGAATCAAACTGGTGACCCTTTGGTTTGCAGCCCACACTCAATCCACTGAGCCACACCAGCCGGGGTTAGATGTTTAAACATGGGGGCTACCCAAGGAGGGACCTGGATCTTTTTTTAGTAGGATAATTAGAGAAGGCTTCTCTGAAATGATATGTTTAGGCAGAGACCTGCAGAACAAAAAAGAGGCAATCTTATAAAGAACAGGTGGAAATTCTTTCCAGGGAGAGGAAACAGAACGTTTAAAGTCCCTGAGTCTGGAAAGAGTTTGATCAGGGAATTGAAAGGCCACTGTGGCAAAAACTTATTTTTAAAAACGTGATGAAATAATATTACATGAAAATTTCATATACTGCATTTTCATTTAATATAAAAATGCCTTTCCTATGTTATTTTCTTTCAAATTTGTGGTTTTAATGGCATTTCATTCTATAAATGTAATATAATTTGTATAACTATACCTTTCAAAAGTAGTTCCAATTTTTTGCTATTACAAATAATGGCAGCATAGACAGCTTTATACATAAGTGTGTGTGTACACACACACACACACACACACACAAATATTTGTCTGAATTTCTTATTTTTCTTCAGGAAAAATTGCCAAGAGTGAAACAACTATTTGGTGGAGGTCTGTCTGGAAAAAGTCCAACCTTCATTAACATAACAAGAATGGTTTGCATGACATTGATGTAACCTGGCAGCCAAGGAGAGTGGACTGGAACACACATGCTTGAACTGTGATGACTTCACTGCACTAGTCAGTGGGGGCAGTAGATGCCACTGAGTGAGCATGTGCACTGTGTGGCCATTGCATTCAAAATGTGTGAGTGAGTAGAGCAATGAATCTGCATCAGATTTTGCATTAAGCTTGAACATTCCTCTGTGGAGACTATTTGGATGATTCAGAAGGCCACAGCTATGGGCAACTGGTGATTGGCAGCTTCATCACAACAATGTGCCTGCTCATGCATTGCATCTCATGCAGAGTTTTTTTGGTGAAACATCAAATCACCCAGGTGACTCAGCTCCCCGGCCCCCTGCCCATATTTGGTACCCTGTGACTTCAGGTTTTTCCCAAAACTAAAATCACCTTTGAAAGAGAAGAGATTTCAGACTGTCGATGAGATTCAGAAAAATACAACAGGGCAGCTGATGGTAATTGGGCAAACTGTGTAAGGTCCCAAGGAGCCTACTTTGAAGGGGACTGAGGTGTCCTTGTCCTACGTACAGTGTTTCTTGTATCTTGTACCTTCTGCAATGAATGTCTCAATTTTTCATATTGCATGACCTTCTGGACAGAACTCCTATACAAAAATCAGTATAACACAAAAGTATAACATTATCTCAAATTAATACATGGCTTTGGAAAATTGATTATTTGGAAAAAAAATTATCTCCTTATCTCATAGCATGTACAAAACTGTATTTCAGATGGATTAAAGAGGTAAATGTAAAAAAAATAAAAAGGTAAACCACAAAAAATTCTAAGAAAATATAATGTGTACTTATCTTTATCACAGGGAAATTTAAAGCCAAGAAAGAAAGCAGAAGGGAAAAGACTGATGGATCTAACTACATACAGATTCAAAACTCTTCTGTTTCAAACGTCTTCTCAACATAAGTTTATCCTCTGAGAATAAAGTAGGTACACTAAGAAGTTTCTGTTTTGGTGTTTTGTTTTATTTAGATATGATTGACTATAACATCATATTTGTTTCAGGTGCACAACATAATTATTAGGTATTTGTGTATACTGTGAAATGTTCACCACAGTAAGTTTAGTTAGCATCCATCACCACACAGAATTACTTTCTCCCCAACTTGTGATGAAAACCTTTAAGATCTATACTCATTTTTTAATCCTCACCTGAGGACATGTTTGTTGATTTTAGAGAGAGGGGAAGAGAGGGAGAGAGACATGGATCAGTTGCTTCTCGTACGCACCCCAATGAAGGATGGAACCCGCAACCTAGGCGTGTGTCCTGACTGGGAATCGATCTTACCACCCTTTGGTTTTGATTCATTTATAGGACAGCAATCCAGCCAATTAAGCCACAAAGGCCAGGGCAAGATCTGCCCTCTTATAGCAGGTTTCTTAATAGTAATAGCTCACATGTATTGAGTGTTTGTCAGACACCCTATTAAGCACTTAATTTGCTTATTATTTACTCCTGCCAGGTGGATACTATTAGTATCAACCCCTGACTTGGAGGTGCCAGAGTCACCAGCAGTAAATAACAAGCTCAGCTGAACAGGCGTGTTCTAGCCCAGCACCTGTCAACCTACCCAGGACATTTACTGGCCCCAAGACTTAGCTCCTCTCTTTTTGCACAGCTTCTTCAGGCATAGGGCTGGTTTGCTTGGCAGTCACCTGCCCATCTACGGCAGCAGAATAACACATTGTGATTTCCCTAATTTCAAGGCCAGTGACTGCCATTCTGCAGACTCTGGTCCCCTCCGACTTTCTCCTCTACTGTCTAAGCCCATCCACCACAAAAAAAGAAAATATTAGAGATTGTATCACAGACCCAGGGATCATCTCCACTAAAATAAAACTAATATATTTATCAAGAAAGATTATTCGTGTTGCCAGTGAGTCTTTTCCAGGCTGTAGGATAAACAAAGGGCGTCGCCGGCTGCCCTCTGGCTGGTGTGGCGAGAGCTGCCCAGCCTGCAGAAAACACGCTGCTGACTTCACCCAGCTTCCGGTGCCGCCCCAGACAGCCCAGCTCTCGCCGCAGACGTCTTCCTTTATGCATTTTTATTATAAGAAGCTACTCAAGGATGATTACAGGAGTAGAAAGAAATTATTCCTCAGAAAAGATTTAAAAGGCTAAATATGTATAATGCAGTTAAACAATGACTAACACTGGCCCCTCGAGCTCCTTGTAAGCTCCGCTGGGCCCAGGCACTGTTTAGGCTGGTGAGGGCCCGACCCGGCTCGCCCTGCGCAGCCTTCATCCATCAGCTGCCTCCTGCCTGTTACTTGTGGAAAGAGCACAGCCCCAGGCCTGCATCCAAATCCTGATGCCAGTTAGTAGCTGTGTGGTCTTTAGCAAAATCTTTAACCGGAGATTTAATCCTAAATCTCAGTGTCGATCTGTAAAACAGGAATATTTCCTCCCTCTTGGAAATGTTTCAAGGATTAGTGATATGAGGTGTTCAATAAGTGTTGTTAAATTGTTTTCAGAAGTAAATTTATGCTCCCACTCCTATTTTTCCTGACTTTGCCTTCTGTCCCTCTCTCTGTTTCTTAATAATAAGGAAAATTATCAAAATAATAAATGCACATGCTTGAAAAACAAAGAGTAATAAAGAGATGATAATAAAAAGCAACAGTCACTGCTTCCATCCTTCCCAAACCTAGCCTTGCTCTACAGATAGAACTATTGAACATTTTCTCTGGTAGTTATCTCCGTATCTCTCATAATATGCTCACATCCCCTTTTTCTTTCTTTTTAAAATAAAGTATGCATATAGTAAAAAAAAAAAGCAAAAAACCCAAGTATAAAGAAGACCACCTGTGACTGCCATAAACATGTGCCTGAGTCATTGGTGTCAGTCAAGGTCCCCAGGTGCCATGCTCTGAAACCCACCCCCATGCAGAGAGGCCACAGTCTGAGCACAGCAAGGATACTAAGACAGGCCTGTTCTTGGGAGAAGAGAGACTCCTCAGAAAGACAGCTTTCACTCAAGAACTGCCTGCCAGCTTTGCTGAAGCTTCCTTGTACGATACTTCATCTAAGATTTTTTTCTGCCCTACCTTCCTTCACAGACCTTCACGTCTCAGAGAAGACCCAGCCCCCTAGCCTCTTCTGTCTCCCTCCTCATTTCCCCTCACAGATGTTCTCCAATAAATCTCTTGCACATCTAATCCTGTCTCAGCATCCTCTCCTCAGAGAACCTAAATAACAATGGTGCCAGTAGTGGTCCAAGAATAAGGGTAGTAAATAGGGTTCTGAGGCTGACTCCTTAGTGACCAGTGGCCCAAGAGGACACCATCATAAGTGATGTGTGTGGCAGAGATGGTCACACAGTGGCGGTCCACTTGCTGAAGATTTCATAGGGAGTGAAATCATCTCCGTGGAAGGAGATGCCTTCGCAGGTGTGGTGAGTCAGGTATTTGGAAAACCATGAGGAAAACTCTACAAAGACAGTGAGCTTTTGGCCACTGCTTAGACGTATCGATGAGAGCTAATGTGAAAGAGGGCCATTACTAAGTAGTTAAGGACTAAATATGAGAGCTAGAAGGCTTCTTCATAGCTTACAAAGATGCAGCTAAGAGTAGAATGAGCAAAAATCAAATCTCATAGTTAAAGTTGCAGAGCTCCAGAGACATTTGTGTGCTCAGCCAAGGCAGGTATGCTGTGCTAAAATCAGCCCCCCGCCCCCGCTCCGCCCCGGAAAATACTAGGTCCCTGAAACATTGCATGGGATCATCAGGACAGATTTCCCTGAGCACTTTGATTCTACACCCACCACTTCCTTAGACCTTTAGAGTTTGCACAAGTGGTTCGCTCCTTAGTTTGAGGTAGCATTTCCCTGCACTGAAAGATGCTACAGAGATCCCTACCCCAGAGATCTCACCTCTCAATAGCTGCTCCCTAACGCCTCTCTCTCCTGGATGATAAGACGATAACTAGGGTTAAATTCCAGCATAAGTGGGCTGAGGGAGTGTTGGACTGGATAAAAGGGTAAGTGAGATAAAGTAGATGGACAGCCGACAAGGAGGCTGCTTAACACATAATAAAAGAAGACAGTCGAGAATAAAGCCAGGAGGCTGAGGGCAGTCACCCTAATAAAAAGTTATGATCTCTCATTCAGTTCCAAGACCTGAGCCTATTTTCAAATCTAGAACCTACAGAGTCAGGAGATGTCACATTACAGCAAGTGTACACTGCAGTCATTCTCCTCATCCTTCCCCAAAGGGACAGGTGGCACCTTACTCCAGTGACTGTGTACTGCAGAAAGGAGGATACCCACACATTTGGAGGACTATTGGATGTGGGATCTGAGTAGATACTGATACTCAGAGACCCAAAGCATCATATGCTTCCCCTACCCTCATAGAATGGGGGAGGGACCCTGGGAATCAAGTAATAATGAAGTCCTGGCCAAAGGCTGGCACGCAGTGGGCCTGCTGAGTCAGTGGATATACCAAGGTGTCATTTCCCTGGTGTCTAAGTATATAATTGGAAATAACTTGCTTGCAACTGGAGTAACCCACTCCTAGGGTCCTTAGCCTCCTGAGCAGAGTTTTTATAGTGGAGAAAGCAAAATGGAAACCTCTGAAACTTTCCCCAAACACCTCTAATGCTGCCCCCAAGGCAGTATATCAAATCTAGTATCATATCCCAGGGAGGGAGTATAACAGACATTATGGCCAATTTTAAAGACCTAAGGACACAGAAGTGGAAGTCCCCCTCACACCTCCATTTAACTCACCAGTGTGACCCCTGCAGAAACTGCACACATTCCGAAGAATGACTGTAGACTACTGCAGAGACAACCAAGTCACAGCCCTGCCTGCAGCCACTATGACAGACCAGAATCTTCCCTAGAACAGATGAACATGGCCACGAGTATATGGTATGTGATCACTGATCCGATTAATTTATTCTTTTGAATCCCAATGAGAAACAACAATCAGAAACAGTCCCCATTCATGTGAAAGGAACAGTATTATTCATTTACAGTTTGCCCAAGGGCTATAGTAACTCTCCTGCCCCTGACACAAAATAGCCCAAAGAGACCTAGACTACCAGGCCATCCTGAAGAACATCACATCTTCTATGGCTGACCATGCTGATACAGCAGGAAGAACAACAGGTGACTGGTGCACATGTGCGCCAGAAGATGGAAGATAAACCCTAGGTAGATTCAAGGATCTACCACTTCTGGAAAGTTTTCAGGGATCCAACAATCAAGGACATACTGGGAAAACTCTTTCAAAGTAAGACAAATTGCTGTACCTAGCATCCCCTGGCACAAACGTGGAGGCCAACTGGCTGATAGGCCTCTCTGGGTTCTAGAGGCAATGCACCCCAGTTCCAGTCTATCCTGAGGGACACAGGAGGCTGCCTGCGCTGAGTGAGACCGAGAGCAGACAAGGGCTCTGCAGCCCATCCTGGCTACCGGGCCAGCAGCCCTGCCTCTTGTGCCATCTGATCCAGAAGACCCCACGGTGTCGGTGATAGGAAAATATCCTGCTATGGTGGATGAAAAATTAGACCACTATTTTTAGTGCTTCTGCTTATTTCCTCCTATTTTTTGTTCTTCTGTTTATTTCCATTATAAATTTAAATTGTACATTTATGTATAGTTCTGTCACCTGCAGACTGCCCACTTCACTCCCCACTTTGAAAATAAAGTATTAGCACCCTTGCCTTTTTCCATTTTTCATCTCCCTGTGCTCTAAACTTTTATTTTTACATTGTCAAGGCTGGAAACATGTATATTCCGCTCAACTGAAATTCTTTTCCATTTTTTTATCTATAGGTTGACCTTAAAAGTTTAAAATCAATAAAGTATATTAACATTAGTACAACCATGTAATAATTATTTACTACAGTACCAAATGCCTCACAGTGATTACATTTCACTACTTTTTTAGTTGTTTGATTTTTTCTGGCTTTTCTAATTGCCTTTGTGGAGGCAGGGGTTCTTTTTTTGTGCCTTTGTTAGAGCTGCATTTAATAAGACCTCCTTATGAGAGCAGTAATTCTTTTTGATGCCACCCACTTTTTGGTGGAAGATATTTCTTCTAGACCTGCTCTCCTGTGCTGATTTAGCCTGGATGCTTTATTGATCTGCAGTACACACCTGCTACACTGGGGCTTCACTGATCTCCTGGTTTGCATCCATTGTTTTCTAGATACTATATCTGAGATCTGTCCAGGAGGTATCCAGCCATGTAATATGAAAAATAGAGATATTTATTGAAGAAGATACAAGAAACACTGTATACAGGACAATGATGCCTCAGTCCCCTTCAAAGGAGGCTCCTTGGGACCTCACACAGTTCTCCCAAAAGACATCAGCTGTCCTGTCGTATTTTCCTGAATCTCATCAACAGCCTCAAATCTCTTCCCTTTCAAGGGTGATTTTAGTTTTGGGAAAAGCCAGAAGTTTCAGGGTGCCAAATCAGGACTATAGTAGGGCTGAGTCACCTGGGTGATTTGGTGTTTCTCCAAAAACTCTGCGTGAGACATGATGCATGAGCAACTGCATTGTTGTGATGAAGCTGCCAATCACCAGTTGCCCGTAGCTGCGGCCTTCTGAATCATCTGAATAGTTTCCGCAGAGGAATGTTCAATCTTAATGCAAAATTTGATGCAGATTTGTTGTTCTACTTGCATAGTCATTTTGAATGCAACAGCCACACAGTACACATGCTCACTCAATGCCCCCCCTCCATGGACTAGTACAGTGACGTCATCATCATTCACACATGCACATTCCAGTCCACTCTCCTTGGCTGACAGGTTACCTCAATGTCATGCAAACTATTCTCATTATGTGAACAGTGGTTGGGCTTTTTCCTGACATACCTCATAAATTTCTTTTTCTCTCTCTCTTCAAATAACACCTTATGAAATATGAGGTAAACTTTTTGTTTTCTTGCTTCTGAAAATGTCTTTATTCATCTATCATACTTAACTGTTGGTTTTTCAGGGCATAGAAGAGATTGAAAATAACTTTTCTCATAATCTGAGGGCATGGCTTTATTCTCTATATTCAATTGTTTTGTTGTGAGATCTGATACTGATTCTAGTCTGAATCTCATTTTTTGTGTGTTTGGTTTTTGTTTCTCGGAAGCTTTTGGATCTTCTATTTCCCCTTGATGTTCTAAAATTTCACAAATAGTTGTCTAGGTAAGAACCATTTTCATTCACTGTGCTTCCTACTGAAAGGGACCTTTAAATATGAGGACTCATGTCCTTCAGTTCTGTAAAATTATTTTTTAATTTTAGAATTTGTCCTCCTTTTTTCTTTTCTTATCTTGAGTTTCTATTAATCAGATATAAGAACAATTGGAGTGGAATTTTTGTCTCTTATCTTTTCCCTCATTTTTTGTGTATTTTTGTCTTTTAAATTCTACTTTCTGGGAGATTTTCTCTATATTTTACTTTCCAACTCAGCAGAGAAATTTATCATCATTTTATTTTTAGGCAGCCATAGTTTTAAGGGTTTTTTAAATAACATCTTGTTGTTTTTTCAAGCCATTACAAATTACTGACTTCTCATTGAGATTCGAGAACTCGTGGTATTCAGAACAAGACTCATAGTTTCTTCTGATAGGTCTATTTTGAGTCTCAGAATTTTCTCCTCTTCCAATCTTTTCATATTCATTTATTTTCATGCTTCTCTTTCATATTATAAGATCTGTGGTTCACATTAATATTTAAATGTAAAGCAACAAGGAGACGTACTGTGAGCTCTGTATACACAGGTGGGATGGATGGAAAGGGCGAGGGGACAGAAAACAGGGCACTGTGCTTTGAGATTCCTGATTGCCAGGGGGCCAGCTCCCATAGCAGCTCCCTTAGCTTCCCCCCAACAGTCTATTCTGTTTCTATGGGGTTGACCCCTCCTCCCTTCCATTTGTAGGTGTAGAGCTGACTGCCTCACAGTTTCCCACACAGTTGGTGGTGATGTGTGGAAAGTTGACTGTTATATCTATAAATTCTTGCTATTTCTCCCTGTGTTTAGGCCCTGGCCTCTCTCCTGAGGTCCCAAGCTTCTCTAGAGCTCTGCAGGACAGACTAGTTTTCTCCTTGGCTGCCGCCATCTCTGAGTGTATATTCTCAGTTCTCTCTCCTCCATAGTGCTTCGCCAGTCACTACTCCTTCATCTACTTTTAGTCTTCCCCAGATATGTTGAAATCCCTTGTGCCCTGATGCCCCCCTCTTTCTATCTTGGTCAGAGAGGGATGATAACTTTTTAATTATTCCTTTAGAATCACTTAATATATTTTTGGGAGGGAAGACATAAATGTGCATGCTCAGCTAACCATCCTGGGCCAGAGGTTTCTATCTTAATATCATTACTCTCTAAAACCTAACTCAATTATGCTTTTACTGCTACCTATACATGTCAATTAGAAATTAATATCTTTCGTGTTCACCTATTCTTTTAATTCCCACTTCCACTATTTAGATCTGACTCTCACTGTAGATCACCTAAGCTGTTACGACTACCTAATGGGTCACTCTAGCTTGATGTCTCTGCCGTCTTCCACAAAACATAAATCATGTCAATTTCCTCCTCAAAAATTGTAATGCTCCCTAATGACTGTAAAAAACAAACAAAAACCCCTAAAATTTGCCTAGCATTGAAAGTTCTTAATAATGTCTCTTGCAAGAGATCCTACCTCTAAGTCATTTATCAGATTGCTCCTTCCTCCTAGAAAGTTCTTAGTTCCCATTTCTACAGCTGGAAGTCTTATTCTTTTTATTTCCCCCTTTATTCACACAACAGCTAACCTCCTTAGGTTACCTACCTAAGGTGCTACATCCTTCTGGAAGACCTCCTTGATTGTTTTTACACTTTCTCCCAAGCCCCTTCCCCAAGCTCCCAAGTCTGGGCCCTCTTGGAACACTGGCCAGGTCTCTCCGAGCATGTTACTGAAGTCCTCCTGAGGGCAGAGACCTGCCTTATTCGCCCACGTCTTTACGACCAAGCAGAGTGACTGGCACATAGTAAGAATCCAGGAATTATTTGTTCAAACAAAATTACTGAATTTGCTTTTCTCTCTTTTAAGCCCTTTACTATGGTTGCAGTGCAGACCTCTGCCCACTGCATTTAGTGCATGGCACATGATAGCACTCAAACATTATTTGATAAATGATTGGATGTTATACCACCTTGTTTTTCCCTAGGGAAACTTTAGAGCCCTGCAAGCTATGACTTTAGTACCAGCCAGGTAAATCTAATAAACTAATTTATGCTAAAGTGCTAGTGGAAAAGGGCTGAAATTCAGGCTCTCTATAAGTGTTGAGCATTTTAACTGAGGCTTTTTAGAAACCCAGCCTTTATTATCTCAAAAGACCCCAACAGTCAGCTATGGGCCTAGTGGGGCCCCCACCCACCTGGATAATGGAGCTGGGGAGCCCAAAACTCCAGGTGAGAGAGGGAGCCGATGACAGGCTGCACCAGTGGGGTGATGTTGAATGAGGAGGCTGCAGCGCTGTGAGACGAGGGAGGCGGTCTCTGCCCCAGCAGCCCAGCAGTGACCAGGGAGGATGCCTTCAGGATGGCATGGGTCTAGGAAATAGAGTAAGTCCAGGAGGAACAAATCAAAAAGTAAACATGAATCACTACTGGGAATTATCCCAATCATTTCTCCTCAACACAGAGCGTATTAATGATTACTTGGTTAATGATCACTTGGTTTGGTTAATTAAGTCGCCCTGGGTAAATGTTTGTGGTGTTTACTAGACCAAATCCACTAGGTAATAAGCCAAGTGCCACTTCTTGTCCTGTGTAACCCACACTCTCTCCGTTAGGCAAATCCTTTTCAATCGGATATACTTGGAGAGGAAATAAGAGCTATATGCACATGTGCTTGTATGTTTATGCACATGCACGTATGTATATGTGTGTATGCTGGGTGTTGGATTAAAAACAGCACTAAAATGATCCTTTTTCCTATCACTCATCTTTCTTTTTGCAAGCCAGAAGTAGGTTACACAACCTTCTCTCCCAAGATGCCTTACAGTATTCCTCCAACAACCCAGGGCTTAAAGCAAAGTCTGTGACCACTCACAGTTTTAAGCCAGGGCCTTTTAGGTAAAGAGCCAGAGAATTTGGGCTCTAGGGGGAAGTTTCTTCAGTGGGGTTCGAGGAGGGGAAGGAGACTTTTTAGTTTCTCCACTTTTCTCCCTTGGCTTTTCTAGGTATGATCCTGTGCTGGGGCCCTGGGGGCCTGGAGCCAGGAGAGGGGTTAGCAAATGTTTCCCCTCAGTGTTTCTGAGGGATTCCTGACAGAGCCCATCAGAGCGGCCTTTTATCACTGCTGCACGCTTTAGTGCACCTGTCATGGCTCACAGACATCAGGCTTCGTGCTCCCGGCTGCATTAATCCTGCCTGCATTCATATTCAGGATGTGGGACACAGGGAGGGAGGGGGCCTGGCAGGGAGACAGGGGAAAGGGAGGGGGTAGGGAGAGGGAGGAAATAAGATGAGGGGAAAAAAAGAAACTTTGAAACTACCAAATGACACACCTAGGAAGAAAAAAACTAATTTGCAAGATTTGGGGGTGGGGATACTGTTTTAACAAATTAAAGCTAAAAATCTGAAAAGAGAACAAAGGAATAAAAAAAAAATGGGTAAACTCAAAGTCCCAGAATGCAAGGGATACTCAAGAGACTCAAGCTTTAGTCTAATGCTATCAGAGACAGTTTATTTTTTAGATCATAGAGCAGAGCAATCACTCGCTGATACATTCTTTCCCATGGCGCAGGTTTATTGAGGGCCTGTTGTGTGTGGGGCCCACGCTAGTCTGCAGTGGAGAAGTTTTCAGGTACTCAGTTCTGCTATTAGCTTACTCTAAGGCCTAGAGGAGATTTAATACATCAGAGCCTCAGTTTTACTTTCTGTAAAACTGGTACCCAAATCAAACCTATTTAAAAAGCACTTTGGCATTCCCTCCGTGATAGGTGTTTTTGAATGAAAAAGACTGCTGGCTCAGCACACAATAAACTCCCGTTATAACGGTGCTGTGCATGTTAATGCCACGAAGAGCTGCCCCTGTAGGCTGCCCGACACTTCCTCCTCTTCCAGTGCTGGGGTTCCGCGAGTCCAGTCTCTCCTGTGAGACCCTAGGGGCACAGACACATGAGATCTCTGTCACTGCAAGTGAGCATCTTAAGGACAGAGACTTAATCTAGTTCATTTCTATTCTCTGCATGTTCAAGCTGCTGACTTAGTAGATACTCACTTAATTTTGTTGATTCTTTGAAAGGGGTCAGGAAGGCACCAGAGAATTCATCCATATGAGCTGGGCCTGGAAGCCTTAACGCACAGGCTGCATTTAGCATACAGAAGCTCCTCAATAAACGAAGCTTAGTAAGTCTGTGGGGAGGGAGAGGAAGGCAAAGGGGAAATAAAATGCATGCTATGTCAAAGGAGCAGAGTTTGTTGAGTGTGGCTAGACTAGTGTCTCCCAACATTTTGTGTTTATAAGAATTGCTGAAGGAACTAGTTTTGACATGCAGATTCCTGACGTCTCTACACCCAGAAATTCTGATTCAGTTGCTCGGAGATCCAGCAAGGCTATCTGCATCTTAAACAAAGACTGCCAGTTTATTTTCTTACAGGTAGTCAGTCTACAAACCACACGCAGAGGCACAGACCCAGATTTGGAGGGGGGAAGTGGTGGGAGGGGTAGAGGGAGGTGGGAGTAGCCAGAGTGTGTGGAAAGATGAGACCAGGGTGGGTGGAGAAGAGTTGGACTCTGTCCAGGATGGGAGCCCTCCAGGCTTCCTAAGCAGGGGAGTGACAGGGCCAGATCTGTGATGGAAATCAACTGTTTCTACCAATGCTTGGGGCATTTTCTCTTTGCTTTTGCTTCATTAGATATCATTGCTTCAAGGGCCTTGAACAAATAACGTTCCATTAAAGCCTCCAGATTTTGCAGGACCCAGAGTTCCAGTTACCAGTGGAATGTGAAGTTCACAGGCCGAGTTCAGGCTTGCAGGGAGAGGATTAATTAGGTAAAGAGGCAGTTGCACACATAAGTGGGTGCCCACACCCCAGTCTGCCCTGGTGTTTTGGTGCACTCACTCAGGCATACAATAGTCTTTTCAGTTCTAAGCGCCACATCTTGAAACAAGTTAAAAAGCAAATTCCAAGTGAGGTGCCCAAGTGCTGCGTTTCACATGGACTAATGATCAACAGCCTTCTGCTGCTGCGGTCCTGGCAACCAGTGGGACTCGCACTGCTAAGGACACTGCAGAGAAGGGTCCGCCGTGTCTAGCGTGCGACTGCATGGCTCAGTGCTGAAAAACATGATTTAGGTTAAAAGAATTATTGTGTTGCTGAAATTATTTGTATCTAAACAGGTGCACTGTTTTTTACATTTAAAAATGTTTTTTTTTTAATTTTTGCATTAAATATGCCATGTGTTTCATTATGTTGACACAGTGAAATTAAACATTTGTAACATGTTTTACCCTTTCAAAAACACTTTTGCATTAATACCTCCATTGATTCTCCAAATAATCTTGTGAGACAGGTATTATCATTATCCCCAATTTACAGATGAAAAAACCAAGGATGAAGTTTAGTGATTTGTTTAACCCCATACAGCTGAAAATGGTGGCACCAGGAGCCCATCTCAGGTCTTCCGATCACAAGATTCACGACTTCACTGTTGCTGAAGGAACTCTAGCTGTCAGCAGAAACAGGGGTATGTCAGTTACCACCCTCACGCCTTAGCTCCAAGCTGTAGCCAGCTTCACAGCTAGCTGCCTCCACACTTCATTCATTTCAGGTATCCTTGACTGAGAGAGAGGTGGATGAGGTCATGGATACCATGTCTAAATTGACAGTTGACTAGACTGGAAACAAGGTTGCCTGTGAGAATTAAAATATAAAGTTAACTCTAATAGATAAGAAGAGAGACCTCAAGTCACTTTAGAGGTGGAATGGCTGCCAAACTGTAACTGAACAAAACAGAGGTTCAGCTGCCCGGCTCCACAGAAGCCAAATTCGTGAGGCAGATGCTGGTGCGAAAGGAAAGAGGTTTTGTTCAGATACTGCACAACCTGAGAGAATGGTGGACTCAAAGACCATCTCCTCTTTCTGCCGTGGAAAAAGTCCAACTATCCTCAGCAAGGCCAAGACAAAAGCCAGTGTCCAGAGTTCCCTCTCAGTTTTAAAGTGTTGTCCTTTGGAGCTCACAGGCGGCTGCTAAGTGGTCTTATTCCCCCCAGGATAGCTTAGCTTGTTTCTGGCTGCCTCCCATTTCAGGCTCCCTCCTGGCCCACACAGCCATGGGCCACGTGGCTTCCGGGGCCACACATCGCATGCTCCCGGGTGAGAAAGCAGGTGAATGCACCTTCAAGTGGATCACCAAGTGGGCTAGAGAGAGCAAGAGGCTCCCTCCTGAATCTTGGAGGGAATAGGCAAGTGCGGGCGAGTACGGGCCCTGAGGGAGAGCCGAAGAACTTCTTTGTTTCCCAGGGATTATACTAGTTTGGGTGTGGGACAGAGCAGGCGCTCTCTCAAAACAATCAATCAACTTTCCAAACTTTCTCACGCTTTGGGTGGGTCCCCCTCCCAACCAATCCCTTCTTTTCCCAGGCTAGACTGACAGGTCTCTTTGGTCTAGCACCTCCCCCTTTGCCATTTTGACTTCTAAGAAGCCTGGGCCCCCTTCCCCTGGTCCCACTTCCAATCTCATATTGAAAGGTGGGGGGAAGGGCTTTTTCCTGTCCAATTATCTTACTAGCTTTTCACACACTCTAAGAATTTCCTCCTGCCACCATCTTGGCTGATGTGGGAGACCCCCCAATGCTCTGAATGACTGTTTTACAGTAACAAAACTTGTAAAATACCTTAATGTGTCTGAGAAATTATATAGCAAGCATAAAGGGCAGTTGGTCATCTTCCCAGAGACAAATGTGGCAAGACCCACTCGAGTTCAGCTTAGGGGAGGATGGGGCCCAACTACCTGACCCATGTAAGGCTAGCGGCAGCTTCACTGTGATACTAGATGCCATTCAATAGTTGGGCCACAAAATCTAACCCCCTTGTGTTATTTCCATGCTTACTAAGTAACTCTGGGATTTGACTTCCCGATTTAAGATGTCTATGAGGTATCGAGATATAGACCTTGGCTTCTCCAGGGGTCTCCTTATTCCGGCCACTGGCCAAGCACTCATTTACTCCTTTCAAACATCCCAAGCGTATCCCGGAGATGATGCTCATAGCTCCGGAGTAGGCCTTAGCATTTGTGGATACCCATATTAGACCATGGCTGCTTACATTGACCTCTGGTTTTTAAATGCGTGACTTAAAATAAGAAGTGGTGATTTTTCCACTACAGTTAAAGAAATTCTTTCCCCTGCTCTGCTGAACCATTCTGAACTCTTCCATCCCCTCAGTGCATTATTCTTTCTCAGAGGACTTCAAACATGCCTTTCTCCATTTTCTGCCCCTTTACTCACATGGTCCTCCTCATTCTCTCAACTTTGCTTTTTAAGTAACTTACAGAAATTTGCAAAGAAGATACAAAAAGTTTTCATACACCCTTTACCCAACCTTGTCCATTGTTATCATCTTCAACAACCTCAATGATCAAAACTAAGAAACTGAATCAACGCAACACTATTAACTGTGGACTTTCTTTAGATATTATCAGTATTTTTGCTAATGCCCTTTCCCTGTTCTAGGATCTAATCCAGGATCCCACATGGCACCCAGTTATATCTCCTTGGTCTTCTCAGTCTGCAACAGTTCCTTAGTCTTTTCTGACTTTGATACTTTTGAGAAGTTTAGGTTAGTTATTTTGTAAAATGTCCCTCAATTTTTTTTGTCTGAGATTTTCCATTTTGGGGCAAGAATAACTGAAAAAGTGAATTGTCCTTCTCCGCATGTCATATTGGGGGTACATAATGTCAATATATCTTATTACTCATGATGTTAACATTAATACTTGCTTAAGGTTGGGATTCTTCACAGTAAAGGTAGTTTTTAAAATAGATACTTAGTGATTAATAAATATCTTAGGGGTAATGTTTTTAGACTATGCAAGTATCTTGTTTCTCCTGAAATTTTTACCCATGAATTTTAGCGTTCGCCAGTGAACCTTGGCCTGGACACTGTTGCAGGTGTTGTGACAAAGGCGTCCTATTTCCCCAACTGCTTCTTCACTTAACTGCTTGGAGTTCTTCTCCAAGGAAGAGCTGCCCATTTTACTTTACTTACTTATTTATATCAGTATGGATTCATGGATATTTATTTTGTTCTTTGGGTGATAATCTGATATAATGGCTGCTTATTTTGTTCCTGAAATCATTTCAATTCCGGCTGCAGGCTGGCTGCTTTGTCCTCTCAACACACCCCGTCTGTTTCGAGCACTTCCTTGTTTTCCCAGCAGCGTGAGATGCTCCTGGCTCATCCTGGTTTTTTCCCCACCCCAGCCCCGGAATCAAACACTTTTCTAAGAATCCCTAATTCCTTACAGTGGAGAGTGGGATGTAGAAACCAAGAGTTGGGTACTGGGTGTGCTCCCTACCACTGGGATGTCATTGCTTCTGGGCCCTCTCAGCAGAGAGAGCTGGGCAACCTATAGATGAATTACTGGGACCATACTAGGTACATACACACATCGATGTTTATTTCTGTCTCTGTCTACATGCCCCCTCTCTCTCCATACACATATGTTGGGTTAGACAAAAAGTCCGCATGGTTTTTTCCACAAAATAAAAGACATAATTTTCATTTTCACTGGTTACTTTATTGATTTGGATATTTTGAGTATGTTGGCTATCTCCCATGTGGTATAACGTTGATTGTTCTTAAGTAATGTCTCAATTTGATCACTATCACCTTCAACTGGCTTACCTGGCCATGGAACATTGTCCAGCAAGAAATCTCTAGCACAAAACTTCACAAACCATTTTTGGTGTGTTTGGGTAGTCACAGCACCATCTCTATGCACTGCACAAATCTTTTTGTGTGTGTGCGGTTTTTTCTTTTCTGCATTTCAGTTGCATTTTTACCTTTCTTGAAATAATAACGCATAATATGCTGGGAATTTTGTGTATTTTCTTCCATCTTCAACATTAAAATGACTACACAAAAATTCAGCAATTTGGATACTTTTTTTAAAATGCACTCTGATATGACAGGTGTCACAATGCAATGTAACAAAATTGTTTCAAATGAAGTTGAAGACAACTAAGTGTTACTAGAGCCATTTTACCAAAAAAAAACCAAATGAACTTTTTGGCCAACCCAATATATAACATATATACAGGGGTGGGAAAAAGTAGGCTTACAATTGTAATACAAATAAATAACATGATAATAAACAAACAAATAAATAATACAAGAATAAACTCTGTGTATCATGTATTCATAACTGTAAGCTTACTTTTGCCCGCCCCATATGTATGTTTCAAACCATGAATTCATACTGATACCTCTGACTCCAATGCAATAGCATAGAGTACATCCTAGCCTTCCCCCTTATTTATAATTTCTTTCTCTGACAGTTTGAAACCTGGCTTTCATTATCTACAATGTATTTAATTATTTGTTCAACTGTAGTGTATATACATGAAGTAGTTTCAGACTTGCTAATCCATATCCCTGTGAGAAGTAAATTTACTAACTAGAATATAATATTTGTATACAGTTCTTTTGGCCATTAGCCTTACAGTATCCAGTCAAAACACTGATGTCCAAAGTAACTTGAGTTAGTTTTTTTCTTCCCCACCACCTACATTATGGTTATGTTACCCATTTGTAATATAGTTAGGCTCAATTGTTACAGTTTGTATTCCATTTTGGGTCTCCCCTCATTCTGGTTGATTTTTTAAAAAATTATATGCAGTAAAATTCTTTATGTGGAGTATAGTTCTCCAAGTTTTCACAGCTGCATTTTAAGTTGTTTAAGTTGTTTTTCCATGTCCATAAAACTGGATTTTTCTCTTGCTGTGTGTATTTAGGCATATCTATATATTTTTCAAAATGCTTTATGATAACCTTATGAATTAGTCATTGCTGAGGGAGATAAGCATCAGCATGTCCATGTTCCATATCAAAAAGCCCCAAGTTGAAGAGCCAAGTTGTGTCTGTACACAGCCACTGCTTCACACTTGGTCACATTGATATTTCCCATCACCTAAGCAACCCGTGTCTGCACAGTCAGATCGGCTGAGCTGTCATACTGTATTGGCTCTTAAGACACCAGACAGCTGATGGGGAGGAGTGGGGCCCGGGCTAGGAGGGAGGGAAGCATTGCAGGCGGGCAGCTGCAGTTCTTCCTCTCTCCTTCCCTTCTTTTTCTTCCTTTTTCCACCAAACAGCCACCCAGTGCCCACCTTACTCCCTAAGTTGTACAAGGCATTAGGATTATAGTGGTGATTCAGGCCCAGGACTGGGTTCAGGGTGTTACATGAGGTGGGGAAAGTTGAAAAAACTCATGGTATAAAAGGCATGCCCTGCAGTTGAGAAACCTGACCGCCTGAAACAGTTCTTTGTAAAGCGGTATAGAAGTGCTAAAAGGGTGAACATCGAGATAGAGTCCTTGGATAATAGGCACCTGTCCCATGCTTGGAAGGGGAGGTGGCCAAGGAAGGGTAGAGGAGCTAACACCTGAGCTAAATTGTGCAGGACAAGTAGGAATTTGGCGCAGAAGGCAGTGAAGGCACTCCAGGCAAGGGCACCACATATACAAAGACCTAGAGATACGAATGATCCTGGAACGATCTGAAGAGTTCTGTGTGGTGAGAAGGCAATAGGGTCTGAGGTGGGACATGGTAGGAGGTCACATTGAGGAGATACTTGTGAAAGGTTTTGTGTACTCTGCTAAGCAGTTTGATTTCATCCTAAAAGTAATGAGGTCACTGAATGATTCTAGTAATGAGGTCACTGAATGATTCCATATGGCCTGATCAGATTTGCCATTTCTAAAGTTGTGTCCATCAGGAATGTGGAAAATGGACCAGTGACAGAGTCAGGTGGGAGGTGGGGATGTTAGTGAAGAGGCCTTTGCAATATTCCACATAAGAAATGAATGAAAGTCTAGACTAGGGCAGTTTCGGAGGGGACTGACTTCTGGTAATACGAACTCTGGGCAGACTGTGGATGTGGCCGTAGAGAAGTCAGTGCCCGTTGAAGAAGAGTGAGGGAAGAGGAGGCGCTGCAGGTGACTCCCAAGTTTCTTTCTCAGACAGGTGGTTCACAAAGGTAGTTTGATTCAAGGCTCTTTTTTTTTTTAACATCAGACAGAAAGAAAGATGGGGCTTAGCTAATATTACTCATCTTCACCAAGGAGGGGTCACAAGAGGCAGTGTCACTGTTCCACGCCGTCTCTGCTACCCCTCACTGGAGAGGAAAGGAGAGGCGCCCAGTCCCGGGGAGAGCGGAAGGTTACAGTTTCAGGTTGTTCCAAGTCTGATGTGTCCGGGCAGCTTCATGGGCGCACAGTCAGTACAGTTACACAGAGCCCTGCGCTCGGAGGGACCCGCTGCTTGGTTTGAATTTCTGTGACTGCCATTTTGAAATTCTATCTTTGATTTCTGTTTTGTGAATGAAGTTTAACCGGACAAAGGGCATGAGCACAGGAGGCTTGGAGACTCAGCTCACACGCGGTTCTGCCTCCCACAGCTTCCCTGGGGTGGGTTCTCAGGTAGTGACATGAATGGTCTCGTCTTTACCTCTCCTGGATACAAAAGCCAAGGCTTATGGATTTTCTTTTCTTTTCATTTGAAAAGAAAAAAAGGAATGTGAAAATCAGTGGGCCATGCAATTCATTTTATCAGTCCTTCCTTATTTCAGTCAGAGGTTCATAGGTAAGATGCTTCTCAGATCAGACCCACCAAGTCGCAAGTGAATCCATTTCCTAGTTGATGAATCCAACCAGTAGAAGGCAAACAATATGAATCTGGTTTCTGAGTGGGGCCCCCACAACACTGCCAGCCCCAGCATCTCCGGCTTCCTCTCTATTCCCCTCCCTCTTCAGGGCCTTCCCCCTGAGGGAAGAACCTGAAGAAGTGAGGTGGGGGAGACTTAGGGTGGGGCACATTTTCTATTATGACCAAAAGTTCCAGTAAATCCCCAGTACCTCATTAAGAGGGAAAAAACACAATATGTTGGCAGCAAGATAAGCCAGCACATTCCCCGTCTCTCAGCTTCCAAGGGCAGTGTGGGCACTTTATTTTGCCCTGCTCAGTCCCTGGACACTGATCCCCCTTCATGGAAGCAGCCCATTGCTAAAACCCCTACAGGACGTGTGAGAAACTCCTTTCCTCTTAAATGGCTGACTGAACAAATTTAACGGAGGCTGTTACCCACTGAGTTCGGTATCAAAGCTCTGAGGTCCAGTTCTCTTTGAGTTTTTGCTTTCATCTGGAGTCTCTCACCCCCTGCCCTCTGCTGCCGTCAGCCACACAATATCAAACAGCTGGAGTCTGGGCAGCTCTGGAATTCGAGTGTCTCAGCCTAACACATGAGGGCGATGGGGTAGGGGACAGATGGAGGGTGTCGAGGAGGGAAGGGGTTTCATGTGGACTAAATGGGGCCTGTGCTAGCTTCAGAGAATCTGTCTTAAAATAGTGCAGTCGCTTAAAACTCATTGTCAACAGACACATTCTGTTTGGTACTTAAGGAGTGTGCAAAGATCAAGCACACAGCATGGGTCACAGAAATGGTCTTGAATTACCCTATTTTCCATTTCTCTGTTCTAGCTTCACCTTTGACTCAACATTTTTATTAAGTAACTGACTTGGAGTGCCCACCACATGTGCATGGCATGGGAACTGACCAATCAGAACGAGTGCTAGCCATAAACAGCTGGTGTAGTTGTGTACCAGGTAACCTACTGAGAGTTTATGTGAGGAGACTTCATAATATTATTTCTAATTTTTACAGGTGAAGAAATGGATTCAGAGTGTTCAAGGTCATACAGCTTGGACAAAACTGGATCCAAACCCAGTCTTGATTCCACAGTCTTGCTTTTTCATGTCATCCTTCCCTAGGGTACCCTTGTCTGCAGGCAGCCTCCGAGGAATCTAGAGACTGATCTCTTCAAGTCCACAGAACACTTGGCCTGCAGGAACCCTGAGGTGGCCCCAGGCTAATGAAGTCAGACCCAGCCAGCTTAACTTGTAAGGCGCTGATGGCCCTGTACAAGACTCACCTGTAATTCTGCCTGAACCATGCAATTTGGGGTTTAATTACATGTTGTCTTGCATTGTTTACTAATTGTTGCAGAGGCCAATCTTATACTTTCATTTACCATTCTTCATTCAGTCATCAAATATTTTGGAGCAACTATGCACGTTGCTTTTCCAGCAGCCCTTGCAGTGTCAGCATGGAGAAGCAGATTGACTCAGATAACTAGTGAATGGCCCACTACAGAATAGAATGAGGCCAAAGTTTTCAAATAATAAATTAATGAATTAATTTTTGCATTTATTTTACTAATGTACTCAAATATTACATCAATAAATATAAACTTTATACATTCAACAGCTAGAATTTGAGGCTCAGAAGTTGGATACACAAAATATTTTATTTCTAGTACCTCTATCAAGATAAAAAGTCTTTTTAAAAAAGATTTTATTTACTTATTTTTAGAGAGAGGAGAGGGGAAGGAGAAAGAGAGGGAGAGAAACACCAATGTGTGGTTGGCTTCCACACATCCCCCACTGGGGACCTGGCTCACAACCCAGGCATGTGCCCTGACTAGGAATCGAACTGGCAACCCCTTGGTTCATAACCTGCGCTCAGTCCACTGAGCTACACCAGCCAGGGTGAGATAAAAAGTCTTTATCCATACATTAGTTATGAGAATAGGAATAAATACAAAAGTCAGTTTACTAATTACTGTTAGTAATGTTAATTTTGATATCTAGCCTTTAATCTTAACTCATACACTAAAACTGCATACTCTTAAGGTATACAGTCTTTGGACTTTTCTCTTAATAATAATTAGTAAGTTACTGTAGTTCTTTGAATGTACTTGGACGCCCTTTTAAAAACAGTCATTGGGAAGCCCACCAAAGACTCTTTAATGGCTTGACAAAATTCAAGCATCTTCTAAATTATTACCCCACCAGCCTGTAACTCATGCAACATTAGCAGAGAAAACATGTGTCAGACCAGAAAATCTCTGGTTTTGGAATTCGTACAACCACTCAAGTTGCCGAGGCTCTGAGGCAAGCTACCTAACTTTCCATATCTGTGAAACAGAGATAATCCAGCCTCCAGCCAAGGGCTGTGGTGGGGATTCAAGACTGAATGCGCACACAGAATCCAGCACAGAGGCCGCGAGAGATGCGTGCTCAAAAATGTTAGCTTATTACCCAGAGGGTTGTTGGAGAGGTTATATAAGATCGTAAATATAATAGAGCTCACATAGTCAGTGATTACTGTTTAACTCTTCCCACCTGGGGGTTTTTCCACTGCAGTGAATATTTGGCCATTGTTTTCTTTATCTGGTCAGTACAGTCATCCAAACTAGATGACTCAATCCAGCCTCCACTTGGGGCCTTGTGTTTGGTGATCTCATTGCTGCTGAGATCCCAGAGATGGAAATGTATATTGGGGCCACTAAAGGACGGTTTGCAATACCAACCACAAGTCTTCAAAATATTATATCCATTGATCCAAAACTCTTAGTCATAGGAATTCACCCTTGGGAAATAATCAGAATTTTAAATAAAGATTTATCATAAGATGTTTAGTCAACAGCAATGCATGACTGTAACAAAAATGGGAACATTCTAAATGTATGACAATAGAAGGATGGTTAAATAAATAACTGTCTCGCCCTAGATGGGTGGCTCAGTTGGTTGGAGTGCCATCCTGCACACCGAAAGTCTGCAGGTCTGATTCCCGGTCAGGGCGCACCTGGGCTGCAGGTCGCAGCTGGGATGTGTAGAGGAGGTAATCAATCGATGTTTCTCTCCCTCCTCCTCACCGCCCCTCCTTTCTCTCTGAAATCAGTAAGTATATCCTTGGATGAGGATTAAAAATAAAATACAATTAAAAAATAAATAACAATCTTTCTTTTTGATGCAATACTACACAGCTATGAAAGCTGAACTTTGGAGAAGATTTAATGACATGGGGAAAATAATCACATCAGAATATTAAATTTAAAAAGTAGGATAACAACTTGTATATACTGTACAATGAATATAATTTTGCAAAATATGCAAGTACCAGATAAATCAATGAAGAAACTGGCTCCTGCCTAGATTACCAAATGCATAAGAAAAAATACTACAAAATATTGAATAAAGTTATCCGTTTATGTTGCCCTTTAAAACATCATGCAATTCTGATCAATTAGACTCACACTCTGTGTAGATAAAGTATGTATTTGTATTAATGAGAAACAAAAATAAGAGAGAAAAATGACTAGAAAAATCACCTGAATCTGATAACAGTGGCATCCCTAGGTACTGATTGGGTTTAAGGTGATTTTTTCCCTCTTTTGTGCTTTTCTTTATTTTCTAAATGTTTTTTCAATGAACACATGTCATAATCAGGAAAAATTTGTGTGTGTACACACACACACACACACACACACACACTCCAGGACAGATGTATTTGTAATTTTTTTATTTTTCAATTAGTTGTATTAGATTCACATATACAGCATAGTGATTAGATGATCATACTTACAAAGTGTTCCCACTGATATGCCCACCTGGCACCATGCGTAGATATTATTGGGTTGGCCAAAAAATCCATTTAGTTTTTTTCCATAAACTAAAAGACACATTTTTCATTTTCACCAATAACTTTTTTGATTTGGATATTTTGAGTGTGTTGGTATCCTGCTATTGGTTTCTAGTGGGTAGAGGCCAGCCATGCTGCTAAACATCTTCCAGTGCATAAGACAGCCCCACGGCACAGAATTATTTGGCAAAAATGTCAACAGTACCGAGAAACTTCTCAAACCACTTTTAACATGGTTGAGCAGCCACAGCACCTTCTCCATACACTGCACAAATCATTTCTTGTGTTTCAGTTGTGTTTTTACCTTTCTTGAAATAATAAAGCACAATACTTTGAAAATGTTGTGTATCTTCTTTCATTTCAATATTAAAATGGATGCACAAAAATTCACCAATTTTGATAAGTTTTTAAAAAATGCACACTGATATGAAAGCTGTCACAATACAATCTAACAAAATTATTTCCCAAGAAGTTAAAGATGACTGAGCATTACCACAGCCATCATACGAAACAAACTGGATGAACTTTTTGGTTAACCCAAATCAATGTGATTAACTATATTTCTTATGCTGTACTTTGACATCCCTATGACTGTTCTGCAACTACCAATTTGCACTTCTTAATTCCTTCATATTTTTGACCCAGTTCCCCAACGCCTCCCTTCTGGGTAGAACAGATTTATACTAAAACAGAAGGGAAATTATTCCCTTTGTCCACATCTTAGTAATTTAGTAAGAGTCCTCTCCAGATACCCTTCACAACCTAGTCCCCTGTGCATATGATATGGGCAGAGTGTCTGTAGCGCACTGAGGAGGGGGCACCCCCCTCTGTAGTCATTCACTAGACTAGGTTTCCTTCCCGTTCACTCTGCACAGCCTTCAGTGATGCGGTGACTCATTACACCTACAGTCTCCGCCTGCCCCCCAAACGTAATAACTGTGACGATCACTTCCACACTAAATGCTTCCTTCTTGATGGAAGCTCAGAAAGCCCCCCAAAAAGTGAGGTTCCAGGGGGAAATCATGAACAACAGAGCAGAGAGTAGCAAAAAGCACCTAACTATAGATAGCCCAGACTCTGAATAGAGAGCGGAGGGGAGAATTAAGCAAGGAACTTGCCCCAGGCAAAGGGGGAGAGTTCAGAGATTTGCTGTTCTTTACAGGAGTAATAATAATAAACATAACTGTGTTAATACAAACAGCCATAAAAACAATAAGATATGTTATTTTAGGTGCCAACAGTGTGCAGAAGTAAGTCCTCTCAAAATAAGCTGTGAAATAAGCTGTGATTTGTATTCTGTCTAAACTGTATGGTGAAGATGAGCAGCCACACGTATAGCCCAGGATAGAAGGAACTGCAAAGCCATGGATGGGCCTTTTCTCCTGGCTAAACAGCGCTGGTAAGGACTTCACTGGTCTTTGCTTTCTGTTGTGCTCTGACTCCTTGACTCAGAGCCCAGGGTGAGACCCAAAAGTCAGAATGGAGGCAATGGAGAGTCCTGGGAGAAAGTCCAAGGAAGAGGACAATGTGAAGTGGTAGGACATCTTTGACATGTTGAGTAATGAATAGTATATGTAGGAATATTGAAGAATCAATGTGAGAGCTTCATGCATTGTGTTCTCACTGGAATCACACATTGCCAGTGGGAGTGGTACTGGGAGCTGTCTTTGAAAACCAGACAGCTGGATCCCTTTTGTGGAGCTCTGAGGCAAGGGGGTGTTTTCACTGCAACGGAAGGCTGGCTGACCCAGTCCCTTGGGGATTGAAGAGCTCTGTACCCAGGGTGGACCCCAGGCCTAGCAAGTTGGATTGTGCCTCAGAAAGAGGACAATAAGAAGGTAGAACCAAATGGGGAGAAAAATAGGTCTTGGAGAATGTTGGAGACGAAAAAAGAAGGAAAGGGCGTAAGGAAGAAATTAGAGAAGAAGGGAGAGGAAAGAATACAAGGGTATAGTGCAAAGAGGGAGTTCAAAGTCCTTTTCAACTTGTGGAAAATGGATCATCCCCTTTATCCATTTACTATAGGGACAGGCCTAAAACTCCAGGCACCTGAGCTGAAGGTGAATCAGTGAACAAACTGGCTCCTCCCTGAGTTACCAAATAAGTGAGGGGAAAAAATGGTACACCATATGGAATAAAATATATTTATGTTGCCGCTTTAAACATATTTTGATTCAGATTTGATTAAAATCATACATTCAGCATAAAGTATGTATTTTTACTAATGAGAAACTAAAGAAAGCAATATTGAGGCCCAGAGAGGTTAAGTGATTTCTCGAAGTCACACAGTGGCTTCTTGACTCCCAGCGCAGCCATCCTGCCACAGAAGGGCAGCAGCACCACCATTCACCCCACTCTTGGCACACACTTGAGGTTCACTCTGAGCAAATACTTAATCTGGGTCTTGGTGTCCTCACAATCTATGTTTCATCCCTAAAGAGTAAGAAGGGAACCCAGCATGCCACCAACTCAGCAGACGTTTGACTTTTCAGTACCCCAGAAAAGTGGTTTTTAAAATGTGGCCCTGGAGCAGCAGCAACAGCAGCACCTGGGAAGTCACTAGACATGAAAATTCCCCGGGGCCTACCTCAGCCCCCACTGAACCAGAAACTCTGGGGGTGGGGCCCAGTAATCTGTGTTTTAATAACTCTCCATGGGGCTCTGGTGCAACTCAAGCCTGAGAACCGCTGTTCTGCATGTGTTCTGCCCAACATTAAAGAGCGGGTTTAACACGCACGTGCACACAAGGAGGTAACTAACTTCTCCGGGGCCACTACTGCTCTTTAGCCCCCCACCCCCACCCCTTTCCTGGCTCCTCCGGCCTGGGATGATGAATGGAGGTCAGGGCAGGGCGCTGTCAAAGGGGACGCGGCAGGCCCTCCTCCCTCCCCAGCCGGTCGGGCGGGTCGGGGGAGGTGGACTTGAGGCTTCCCCAAGACTGGTTTCCTTATCATTTTCTCCATAGCCGCTACCGACTTTTTTTGAGGGGGCGAGTTTAGTAACAAATTTGGTTTTACTGACTTTATTCAATAGCTTATTTGCAGAATGAAGGGGACTATTGAGAGGGGGGTGTCAGAAAAAGGCCTGGGGAGAGGAGACCGGGTGAGAGGAGCAAGGGTCCGAGGTGAAGCCGAGGAGAAAGCGGGGCTCGGGGGAAGCCCGTGGGCAAGGGAGGAAGGCAGAGGAGATCCCATTTGTGTGGGAAAGAGGGAGAAGTGCGGGGGGCGGGGGGAGCGCAAGCCTAAGGCGCAACAGAAAGAAAATAGGTGTTAGGAGAAAAACTGAGTCTGAGAGACTTTTTTTCCAGCTTCCTTTCCAAGACTTTTTCTTTGCTCCGCTTTGCTCCTCCCCCTCCTCCCCGCCTCCTCTGCCCCCCTCTTCCTCCGCCTCGCGCGGTAATGGGAGGTTCCTAGGCAGGAGAAGCAAAAGAAGGAATTGTTTGCGAGTTCAGTCATCCAAAAAAGCTTCTTCCATATGGAGGCACCGGGTGCGCTGGGCGCGGCGTCCTCTGCCTGGTCCTCCTGCCGGCGCCGCCGCAGCGGCCCCCGCTTCCTGCCCGCGGGTCCCTGAGCCGGGCCGCGGTGTCAGCCGCCGCGCGCACACGCACACCCTCGCACACGGGCACACACACTCACGCGCGCCGCAGCCGCACGCGCCCGCACGCGCCCTCCCTCCCCGGCCGGCACCTTCTGGGTCCCGGGCTCCTTTGTTGCTCCCGCTGCGGCCGTCTCCCGTACCGTGCGTTCTTGGGTGTCACCGTGCGGGTCGGGTGTCGGTGCGGCGTGGTGCCGGGTGGCTCTCTCCGCGCCCACCACGCTGGCCCCCGGGCCCCGGCTCTGCCTTCCCAGGAGCCGGCTGCACCAGAGGTGAGTCACGTCGCTGAAGTTGTTTTCTTTTCATAAAAAGTTGTGTTTATTTGTTGGTTTGGGCAGGAGGGGGGCGGGAGGCGACCGCAGGGCGGCGACGCGAAGGAAACGCCAACGGGTGGCTGAATGGGGATGCGCGGGCGACCAGAGCCACTCGGAGCGCTCGGCCCGCGGGGCTGGCGGGGGCTGCGGCCGAGGAGGGGCGCGCCGGCGCGGGGACAGAGGAATTGGGACGAGGCGGGCAGCGGAGTGCCTAGGGCGCCGCATCTTATTCCCTGCGGGTGCGGTCTGGCCAGTGGCTCCCGGAAGCTCCAAGGGTCGAAAAAACGCCGGGACAGCCGCCCAAACTTTCCCCAAATGTTGACACCAGTGCTCTGGCCCCGTGCGCCAGGCCGTAGGGAGAATAGCACCGCGCGACCGGCCAATACACAGAACCACCCAATACTCTTGGTCTCTTTGGAGAGTGAGGGTTGATGGTATTGGTGTTTAAAACGGAAAACACTAGCAAGGGACCAAACGGACCGGGAGAGAAACAGCACCAGAAGAACATCCTTGGCTGGAGGGGTGGAAAGGACGAGGCTGAAGTGAGGTGTCCAGAGGTGTCCTTGGGGTTGGGGCAGCGGCGAAAGGGGGTTTGTGTACGTGTGTGTTCGCGCGCAGCATGCTCCTTGGGTTGTGCTCTTGGAGTTTTTGTTTGTATAACTGTGAGAAAGTGGCGCAATGAACCTCTGAACAAGTGGGAATGGGCAAGGAACCCAGGGAGAACTTTCGGCTGGGTTTTTGAAGGCCCTACCAAACTCGTGGGGTGCCCAAGGTTAGTTTGCTCTTCCAGATGATGGGAGAATTATGAGGGGTGGCTGGCAGGCAGACCTGGATGAGTTTAAGGAGCCTTGGGGATTTGTTTTATTTAGTTTTGTTTTAGGGATGGGGATGGCACTGGCAGGGTTATTTGAATGGTGGCTGCGTCCCTCCAGAGATGTGGCAGTAGAGCTAAGAATACCCAAACCGCACACCAGCGGTGCTAAACAGGCGCTTTCTGGGTGTGGTGGCGTGTTCTGCCCCTCCCCCATCCCTTCTCAGCTAGTTCAAATGGGTTCAAGTAAGTTTTTGACCCAGAGTTACCTCTTGGAGTGGACTAAGTGAAAAGTATATTTTGGTGTCAGGCCCTGGTGCCGCCTCCAGATGCCCTGTCCCCAGCTCATATTTGTCACCTAGTTCTTTGTTGCCCAGAACTTTGTAGACATTGGCCATTGAACGAATGGCACTTTCAAAATTCTTGAATGTGTGTACATTTCTGACTTACTCCACAACTGGGCCCTGAACAGGCAGCCCAGCTCTGTGATGGGCTTTTTTTTCTTATCCCTCTGGTTACAGTTAATAAATCAATCCCTATTTTCTCAAGGGCAGCATGGACAATATTAAAACAGGGTCTTGTTGGACTGAAGTGGGGGCTGGGCAAGGGGGAGCTCTGTACATCTGGGTGACCTGTTTTCTGAACTTTACTTAAAGTGACTGAGGCAAGAGCTTGGCCATTTTGAGGTGTGTAACAGGTTACCCAGGAACGCTTCTGAGGTCTTATAATTGGCACTTTTTAATGGTCTCATAATTGAAACCCAGAGGGTTCCCATGGTAATCTTGAAGCACCTTGGGGTCAGTGGGACAGAGGCAGGGTAGGAACAGCCGTGGAGCTATGACTTCCCTGCCAGATGAGTTTTTGGAATGAGTTTATGGAAAGAGGTAAAACTGAAAGAAGTAAGAACTGCCTCACCGTGCCACTTTGCTGATCCGCTCGTCCCGTTTGTTACTCAGAGTCTGGCCCTTCAGGTGGCTGGCTGGAGGCAGTGCCCACCTACGACACCTGAAGATTCAGGTGGCAGACACCGCCCCTTTTATCCTCGTTTAAGAGATCTCAGAAGAGTAACTTGTAAGAGACGTTTTCTCAGGAGAATTTGCCCAAACCACTGGAGTTGACTTTCCTTGGGAGAGGAGGTGGATGGAAGCCAGGATGGTTGGTTCCTTGACCACATGTGGGAAGGAGACGCCTGCTAAGCTGTTGATTAGTTGGCCAACTTGTGATAAGAGGATGATTTATGTTGCTTTCTGCCCTACCAATGGATCCAGAGATTTTCTTTACTTTGAAGTACTCTTTTAAGTGTTTGGGCTCCCAGCTCTCTTTAGCAACTTATCTGTGGTTTCCAAGCCCTAAGAAGAAGTAGATTTTACTCATGAAGTAATTTAGTTGACTTCCCCAGGGAACCCCAGAGTTTAAGCAAGGACGGCGAGGAGTGAGGCTGGTGGTCACAGTATTTCAAAGGCCCCTGGGGGATCTGGGTTCAGATTTCAGCAAAGATACTGATATGATTAATGATTAAGGATTTTTCTCTCTGCATCTTTCAAACAAGTGAGAAGAAACCAAAGAAGACCCAAGTGCAACAGGTAATTACTAGCCGGTACTCCCTGGCCTCTGAAAGCGTTAGCCTGGCACTAAAATATCTTATGCAATAGGAGCTCACTTTCTTTTCTTCAAACTCCAAACTTCCTTGTTGTCTAGAAAAATAAGAGAGAGGGGAAGCAAATGGAAATTGGAGGAGGAGAGGAAAAAGTGATTCGTTAGGTTTTTAAAAATCTGTGTACTTTAATATGTGGAGCTTCTTGTCAGCTTCATACCTCAATATAGCAGGCACTTACAGCACATTAGACTGAGGGCGGGAAGTGTCTTGTGCCAGGAGAATAACCGTTCTTAGACCAAGGGTGGTTCTCTGAACTACCTCCCCCTCCCGATTTTAATTTATTGAACAAGTATCTACTACTAATAAAGAAACTGTTTTTGAAAATTACCCACAATCCCCTACTATAACACAACTTGTTTTTCTTCACCCATGTACATAATCCTTTTCACATAGTTGTGATAAAAGTCTAGACAGCCCTGAAGTGTCTCTGTGTTTTTGACCAGACACACAGAAAACAGGTGTGTCCAACCCATTGCTCTGGTGGAAATGATGCAGATCCTAAGAGTGCTCCCACATGAAGCCTTCACCCATAATATTTTCATCATTTATGAGGCTGCATCAAATATTTGGGGCCAGGGATTGGGATGAAGAGGGTGTTTATTTTTCATCTAGAAATCCATGTTTACTGAAAGCTTTCCTACATGGGGCTTTTGCCTTGGTGGAGCCCCCCAGGGTTGGTGATGGGCAGAGAAACGGGGGAGGAATGCAGGAAGTAAGGCCTAAAGGATCCATCTCAAGTGGCACTGCCCTGAGGATTGGGAAATGTGGGTCGGGGCCCTGGCTCTGCATGTGGATTCCACTCACACTGGTTCAAACCACTGAGCTAATGGGTTCCTACATCTCCACCGCCAGAGTCAGACTCCCTCCGCAAGCTTATTCAGTCTTTCCTGCCCTTCCTTTTATTATTCCACCATCTGCATCACCTTTCTAGTCTTGCTACCTCCACTCTTATTCATGCTCTTGAAAATTGTTTCTGACCCTTGGCTGGACTGCCCACTGTCTACACAATGCACCTATACTCCATCAGTCCCACAAACAAGTCACCACCCAGCTTAAAAACAGTCTTAAGCTTACAATACAAATTTTTAAAAAAATATTTTGTATATTTATTTTTAGAGAGAGGGGAAGGGAGGGAGAAAGAGAGGGAGAGAAACATCAGTGTGTGGTTGCCTCTCACGCACCCCCTACTGGGGACCTGGCTTGCAACCCAGGCATGTGCCCTGACTGGGTATTAAACCACCGACCCTTTGGTTCACAGTCTGGCACTCAGTCCATGGCGTCACACCAGCCAGGGCACAATCTAAATTTCTCAGTCTTGTCATACATGGCTCCATCCCACTTCATGATAATATTACCGCTCTGGGGAGCCTTCTGCTCCAGCTTGACCCAACTAGTAGCTGACCCTTGACTTTTGCTGGGTATATTTCTTGCTTACTGCCTTACCACCTACAAACCACTCCTGTAGCCCACCTTACTTTGTATGAAACCACCTGAAAATGTGCTCTTAAGAGATATAGTTGGTAGATGTTTATGGAAATGGGCTGCTGGATGCATGCTTAGGGACTGAACTGGCAACCCAGGCATGTTCCCTGACCAGGAATCGAACCCAGGACCCTTCGGTAAATGGGACAGTGCTCCAACCAACTGAGCCACACGAGCCAAAGCATCCTTCATCCATTTTTCACTTCATCTCTAGCAAGGAGCTAGGTAACTGGAGACTTAAGAAAGCCTCTGATCATAGAAAAACTGCTTTTTTTTTTGTTTTCTTATTTATAAAATGAATTAATAAGGAATTACTATGGTTTGTAGCAATGCACCTTATAAAAAGCAAATACTTCAGGAGTGTTTGTTTATTTGGTTGTTCAAAAGATGAGACACTTCTCTTTTTCCTCAGTCCCAGCGCAAGCTCCCGGGAACCCATGACGCACGATGTCCTGTCAGCACTGCCACCAGCGGAGAGAGCAGCAGTGAAGTAGAGGAAGAAGCAGGTGAGGCTTCTGCCCACAGTGTGGTGTCTCTGGCCTGCTGGGTCTGTCAGTTTTCGTGTTTTGTGTTGCCACTTGAGGAGAGAACGTTTCTCATCATTTTGCATGGGAAGGGCCCAGCTAGAGTGGAATGTGGACTAAGCATGTCAGTTCTAGTTCGGCTCACATGTACTTTAGTCAGAGCCTGTGGTGGCCTCTTTCCCCCGGGGTGGCCCCATGAACCCCTCATCCCCTGAGGCAAACTGTTGGACATACTGGGTACAAACCATTTCCTACAGGATTTGCAGGCTGGGACTGCTGTGGAAAAGTCAAACTCAGGTTTGGGCAAGGAAAGCCCTGTGTTTATGTCTCTGTCAGTGGTATTACAGCGAATGCCTTGTGATCTGATGTCCCGGGCAGTGTTTATCTCTCAAAACCCAGAGGGATTCTGTGTCGGTCCATCTTCTGAAGTAAAGTTCGGGAATAATTTCTCTTTTCCTAATGGTGAATTTGGCTTTGTCTTCAAAGAAGGCCTTTGATGTTTGGGACAGGATTATTGGACAGTGAGAGGAAATCATAGGAAAAAGATCAGAGCCAGTAATACACAGTCAACTTAACTTGGTTGCCAGAGAAAATGTTGTGGAAAGTCTCAACTAGTTCTGGTTAGTAGCGGGAAAATACATAATATGGCCAGGGTAAGTAGGATTGAATAAAAAATAATGGAAAAAGAGCTCAGCAGCGGAAGTATGGCTAAGGGATGTTTATTCCTCTCTAAAATGAGTTTGGACAGCATTGGACAAGATGAGGATGATGTCGTGTGTATAGACTGCAGCCTTCATTCTTTCCACAAGCTTTTATTGAGTACTTACTGCATACCGGAGCCCATTCCTGTGTATCAGAATCCCATTCCTTCAGGGAAGGGAGGTGAGTGCAGTGCAATGCGAACGCCAGTGGTCAAGTGCCTGGACTGGGTCAATTAAGAAAGGCTTGTTGACGGAGGAGAGTCAGCATCTCAGGCCAAGTATCACAGGCAGAGGTGGGACTGGAAGTACTGCAGTGTTTTCTTACCTTTGCCCGTCGTTATTTTTCCCTGAAAATGTTCCTTTCCTCAGCAGCTGATAGGCTGGAGTATTCCTGAGACAGGAGATAAGTTCAGATTAGTTCCCCTCCTAATTTTAGGGAAGTTAAAAGCTAGAATCTCTGCATTGAGTGCAGAATATCAGAAATGTGACCACTAGACAGGTTTCTAAAACTAGTTAGTTAATACTTTCACGGCAAAAAAGAAGAAATGTGTCTTTTTTTCTCTCATCTATGTCATGTTTTATAGCTGAGAATGCTAGAAACACATGCCTGGATTCAGCTTTTTACCTTTCAGTTCCATTTGCCCTTTGCTGTAAAGTCTGGAATAGGTTGGCTTGGCTCTGAAATCATTCTCAGAGTAGCAAGTGAGGAGACATTTATCTTAGGGACAAATAACAGTCACAGAGCTCTGCTGTCACCCAGGAACCTCCGTGGCTGCTGAGAGATGACTGTCACACAGGACGGGAGTTACAGGTGAGAGGAGGGGGGCATGTGAAACCGCTGGCCTCGGAGAGTTCCCCCAGGCTGGGCTGGAATTGGATTCTTGAGGAGAGCCCTCCCCAACCTTCCTTGGCTCAGCCAATGTTTTTCCAGATTAGTCCCAGCCAAGTGCCTTTACTAGTCTGAATTTACCTAACATTATAATCCCAGCAGGTTTATTAGGTATGGGTCACAGTTAATTCGAGAGGAAAATAGGGGGTTTCTGGCTTTATTACTTTTCTGTGAAAGCAGATTATTTTACAAGTCATCCCCCCGACACTGGACTCTCCTCCTGCTTTCTGTCTAATGCCGATGATCCCACACTGGAATTACTGCAGCCCATCATTTTCATGTACCTGTGCCCACGTGCAGTCCAGAATGCAGTCAGTCAGCACAGTGCCCTCTTTTGCAAGTGAGCCCACATGAAGTGATGGAAATTCATGGCTGTTTACCTCTGTCATTATGAATGGATGTTTTGTAGTGAACGAGTTCTATAAAAATCTGCTGTGTTACGGCCACGCATTCGATTTTAATGGCTCTTCCAACGTGCAGGCCTTGGAACCAGTCACCTGCAAACCTCCTTTGACACCGTTGGTGGTCTGCCATCGTGCCGGCTGCGTCAGCGCCAGGTGAAAGCCCCACAGTCAGGTGCCTGGGTTCTATAGCCCTCTGTTGCAGGCACGGAGGCTGGGTAGTTAGGCCTGGCTTTCTCCTGTCTGGACTGTGGCAGCTTGCCAGCAAGTTTCACTGGGTGGTCTTTGACAATGGGAGAGAGGAGGGGTGGGGGAGCTCAGCACTCCTGCCCAAAGGGAACAACAAGGTTGGCAACCAGTTCCCCATCACCAAAACACCACAGAGGTCTTGAGTTTGGGCAAAGAGAATGGAACTGGTTGCTGAAGGCAGTACTGTGATGGGGTTAATTTTTGTTCCTCTTAATTTACAAATGAAGCCTGCATGTGGCAAACCTCTCTCCCAAGAGGTGAGCACACGAGAGCAGCAGTTCCCCTTCACCATGGGAAGGAAGGGTTATCGCCCTGTCACTCAGGGAGTGATCCGTGGACCAGGAGGGCAGGCTGAGATTGGGGAATCTCTGTACCAACGAGGCAGCACTGCCTGCCTCTGCATCTTCCAGTGAGGTGTGGAGAATGGTAGCCGCCATTCAGTGAGCACCTACTATGTGCCCAGCCCGGTGCTTAGCATTGCAAGCATTGCCTCTGCGGGCCCCAGGCAGTCCCATGGAGATGGGCATTATGACCCTATTCTGCAGATGAGGGAGCTGAAGCTTAAATAGTTGTGGTGACTTGTTCTGGTCACACAGCTGGGGAGGGGCTGGGCCGAGATTTTTGCACAGGGCTGCTGACTCCAAAACTCAGGCTTTGAAGGAAACAGAAAGGCCCAGACCATCTCTCCCCCAAAGCAGAGTTCCCTTAGTTTGGGGGAGCTATTTCTTTTGCAACAAAGTGCAAGGGGCAGGTGGAGCCCTTTACACAGCTGGAAGGCTCTGACAAGCTCAGTGGCGACAGCGTGAGGAGGCCAGGCTTTGTGGTCCAGCTCGTGCCAGATTTCGCAGGCAGGGCTAAAAGCCGCCTCCTCCTTGGGTCTCATCTGAGAAGGTGTTTCCTGACTTTTTGTTTTGTTGTCTGAACTGGCTGTCTGAATCTTGCTTCACTGTAGATGCCAGCTGAACTCATTGCTCCCTGGGTGTCTGCAAGTCTGATCAAGCAGGTCCTCTGTGCCTCGGGTGGCGTAAGGGGGAGAAGGCGTTTGGCCAAACAGATAACTTACTGGTCGGGAGATGGGCAGCTTGTACAGAAAAGCACTCTGAGGAAGGAGGTAGCAGTTTTAACAGACAGGTAACTGACAGGAGAGGGAAGCCTCCAGGCACACACGCACAGGGCAGCAGCAGGGAGAACTCTGCAGGCAGTTTCCTGCAGCAGAGCGGAACGGACCTCTCCCTCCTGGCTGAGGAGCATGGCGGAGATTTTGCTTTGGAGAACACGTTTACCCCCAGTTCCTTGTTTTTCTTTAACAAATATGGAAAGCCTGAAGTCAGGATGTTCTGGGTTAGGGCAGGAACACAGGACATCAGGGTTTAAGATATAATTATGTAACCAACAGTTGGGCAACTGGTTGGAAGTCATGGAAACTCTGTACCTTTATTTCCCTGTCCGCACAAGCTGCTTCCTCAGCACCGTCAGGAGGCAGTGAGACAGCACAGGGAACACTTTTGATTCACAGAGTTCCCAGGCACCCCAAACACCCAAGGCCTCCAGCATCCGTGCCCACCCAATGTGAATTAAGAGATAGGACATTCTAGGGAATGGGTGCGGGTCTGTGTGCAAGGGCCACATCTGATTCTGTGGTGTTTTTCTCTGTTTTGAGGCGGAGCCTGGGCTGGGGGCAGTTCAGTCCTATTGCCAGAGACCCTTCCAGGTCACTCCAGCTAACTTGCATTTCCCTCTCTAGCGGGAAGAGGCAGTGAAAGGTCTCAGGGTCCTGTAAGTTGGGAGAGGAAAAGATCTTCTGGTGGGAGGATCCCGGTTAACATTCTTCCTGAGAGAGGAAGAAACAGTGGAGTTTGGGGACTGTCTGGGGATCCCACTTGAGAGGACTGAAGTCTGAAGCCAGTCTTACTAGGAAAAGGGTGAAGTGCTGGAGAAAGATGGTTCTGGGAGGGAGCAGTATTTCTGGGGCCACTTCCAGGTTGGAGATTGTGTGGCGTTCTGGGTAAGGGGAACTTCAGTGCCAGACAGGCATGTATGTGAACCCTGGCCTTGCCAGTCACTAGCTGTGTCCCTGGGCTAATTACCTAAACTAAACTGAGACCCCAGTTTCTTAGAGTTGTTGCGGGGAGGAAGCAAGATGCTGCTTATAAAGAGAATGAAAGGTGTTGTGAGCGTTCAGTCGAGTGTGGCTGTTACTAGCGAAAGAAAGAAAAGAGGGACAGAACGAAAGGAGGGTTACTGATAGATTGGGAGCCAGAGGGATGAGTAGGGGGAAGGCTGCACTGAGGGAACACTCACTGGTCCAGGGCTTACGGAGATAAAGGGATGAGCAGGTGGGGAGAGGGAGGAGCCCACCATGGGGCCAGCCCCCACTCTGGGTGCACCGTCAGGCAGCGGTCCTCAGACCTGGTCACTGGGGGAGACTTTGCCTCTGCTTCTGCCCTGCTCAGCATCTTTTGTTTTACCAGTTAGGCTACTAACACGCGAGTCTTCTCTGGCTCTGTACTTTCGCTCATATTCCACTTTAAACTGGCAAGTGACATTGGTTATACCTTTAAAACCTATCCAGAATCCTGCAACGTCTCACCACCCAAGTCTTCCACTGACATTTCCTACCTGGACAATAGCAGGAAATGTCACTGGACATATTGCAGGAGCTTCCTAAGTGTTCTCGCTGCTTCCCAATCCCCCAACCTCCCTGCCTCATGGTCTATTTATAGAGAAGTCAGTGTCAGCTTCCAAAAGAGAAGCCGGAACTCTCCATGGCCCCCTGTTCCAGGCAAAACTCCAAATACCTTCCACGCCCTCAGCAGCCCCTCTTGCCTGTTGGCCCTGTCCTCCCTCTCCGCCCCACCCTGCCCACTCCCAGTGCTACGCTGGCCTCCTGTCTGCTCCTCCATCTAGCTGAGCAGCCTGCCTTCTCAGGGACTTGGCACTTGCTTTGCCCTCTGCCTAGAAGGCTCTGTCCCTGATACCTGCACATTCCCTCTCTCACTGCATTGAGGCCCCTCACCACCCTTTACCAAATCACACTGCCACCGTCATTCCCTCTCCCTTCAGCCTAACTTATTTCCTCCCAACATATATCTGTTTGTTCTTTTGCTTATTGCCTGTTCCTCCTTTAGAATGGAAGATCCATGAGATCAGGGACTTTGTTTTGTCCCTTGCTCTCTTCCCAGTGCCTAGATAGAATCTCATGTATATTGGTGCTCTTTTTTTTTTTAACTAATCTGCATGGATCTCCTGAATCTCAAAAGGGGCATAATGATCTTCAAACAAAATGGAATAATTACATGCAGAATTATGTAAGAAAAATGCATTCTGGGTGTTTGTATATGGGGTGTGTGGGAGAGAGAGTCCTAGGAAGACGAGAGTGTCTGTTTGAGAAAAGCCAGCAAGGAGGGTGCGAGGCTGCAGCAGACACCGCCCAGGTCCTCTCTCTTCCTCAAGGTGGCCGACGCTCCTGCTGACTTCAGGGACGTCGGCAGGTCTGCCCGCTGTTAGGTCTGGAAGGGGAATGTAAGAATGGGTGCCTCCCTGGCCCTTCCACATCACTAGCTTAAGAAGAATTTACTGAACATCTACTTTATGCCCAGCACTGGGCGAGGCCTGGCCAGGAAGTGCAGAGAAGCCCAGCGCATCCTCTCGCTGCGCCAAGAGTGTGTAGTCTTAGTTGTTCATCTGGGGTTTCCTGGCTGCTGGGGCTGCCTACTGCACGGCTCCCCCACTGCGAGCCCAGTCCCTGGGTTGAATTGGAGCTCTGGTGAATCTGGGTTGGGACCACAAGCCAGGGACATGAAGAGCGTGGAGTAATTTTGAGAATAGTTCAGTCCCCACAGACGTGAGTGCCTGGGCAGGGCGGTCAGGCCCCTTGCTGGGCACGCTGGCCACACACACGGTCTTGGCTGTTGGGGTGGACGTGCATGGAAGCACAGGGGACGGCGTGTTTGGATGTCTGCCCTGAGGGGACTGACGGCACTGATCTGACTGCGGACTGTGTCTCAGTCATTTCTGACTGGGTTCTAGATTTAGAAGCTGAGAAAGAAATAAAAATAGGGATAAAGATCCCAAGAGGTCCTGTGCTGAGAACAAGTGTGTTTGAGAAATTACATTTCCAAGGCCCCCAGATCAAACATCTACAGCACCTTGGGGAGCTGGGGAATGGCCCAAGCCTCCTCTCCAAGGATTTTTTTATTTTATTAGATTTTATTTTTATTAGATTTTATTTATTTTAGAAATTAGAGGGGAAGGGAAGAAGAAAGAGAGGGAGAGAAACATGGATGTGCAAGAAAAACATTGATAGGTTGCCTCTTCCACAGCCCCAACCAGGGATCAAACCCACAGCCTAGGCATGTGCCCTGAGTGGGAATTGAACCAGCAACCTTTCAGTTTTCAGGACAGTGCCCAACCAACTGAGCCACACAAGTCAGGGCTTCTTTTTTAACTTAAAAAAATGAATAGCCTTTTTTTAAAAGCAATTTTAGTTTTACAGAAAAAATTAAGTGAAAATTACAGAGAGCTGCCACACACTTCTCACTCTGGGCCAGTTTCCCATATTACTAACTTGTTGCTGTAGTAACTTTGTTACGACTGCTGAGCCAATGTTGACACATTGTTATTAACTGAAGCCATAGTTTACATGAAAACTCACTTTTGCATTATATGTGCATTCTGTGGGTTTTGACAAATGCGTAATGACACACATCCACCATTAGAGTATCATACAGAATAATGCTGCCTAAAATCCCCGGTGCACCACCACTCCTTAGCCTCCTTCCTTCCCTCTCCCAAGGCCCTGGCAACCGCTGCTGTTTTTACTATCTTCGTGTTTTTGTCTTTTCCAGAATGTCATAGTTTGAATCACACAGTATATAGTCTTCTCAGGTTGGCTTCTTTCTCTTAGCTGTCTCCTCCAGTTGTAAACATGGCCTCTCCCCTCTACACACACACACACACACACACACACACACACACACACACACACCCAGCTGGGGAGCAAGGGGCCAGCAAAGGAGGAGTCCGGCTCCCCTTGCTGAGACCCACCTGAGCAAAGTGCTGTTCCTTCGTCCGCTGAGCAGGCCTGGCTCTGGTGCTACTGGAGTTTAGCCCAGGCTGGTAAATGGTCAGGAGCTGCCTATGTTTGGGTTCCGCATCTGGAAGTGTCAGCTGTGCAGACCTTTCCGTCCCATTCCCAAACAGACAGGAGGCGCACCCGGGCTGCCTGCCTTCCTCCTCCGTAGTTTGTTTTACTTGCTTTGGAGCTGAGCGCTAGCAGTGGGGAAGTGAGTGCCCCCAGGCACCTTCCTTCACACCACATCCTGTGGCTGCCACCACCGGACCCCAGCCTCTCTGGTCAGCCCAGGTCCCAGCAGTGTCTGTGCTGAGCCCTGGGAGTGACAGAGCCCTGGTGCCTGTTCTGTGGTCAATCAGGAGGAAGACCCACCAGGTGCCGAGAGATCAAGAACATTTTCCCTGCCGAGAGGCGCTGCCCTCTCCACTCACCCTCACAGACTAGGATTCCTTGGGAGCTTGGTGGCAGGAACCTCAGCATCCAGTGCACTCAGCAGTCCTTCTAGACAGTGAGGCTCTCTGGGGGACAGGTGATGGTGAAGGATTTTATAAACGAAGCAGAAGAAGGGGGTCCTTTAAACATACTCCAGCGCTGGACCCGTTAGGAGAAAGGAAAGTGCATGTGACCGGGGATCATGCGGCTCATCCCCCTGAACGAAGCTGGAAATTTCCAGGGGCTAAGGAAAGGGGTACCGGGTAGAGTTCTGACCCTGGAGAGCAGGGACTGAATGTTAGACTCCATTTCCATCACTTCCTGTTTGGGATAAACACTGAGCTGAGGCCAGCTGGTACCTTCTCATGCTGAAGGACACCAGCCAGGTGTGTCAAGCTCAGCACGAGGGAGGAAGGGGCCTTCCATGCTGAGGACCCAAAGCCACACCTCCTCCTCCACTGGCTTGCTTCGGTGCCTTAGGCTGCCCTCCAGTCAGCAGCCTGACCTCAGATGCAGCGTTCTGCGCCACCATTCAGTGGTGCCGCCTGGTTGGCCCAAGTGCAAGTGCAGACTAACCACGCCTGTCCCAGTCTCCTCACTGAAACTGTGAGCACAGCATTTAAAGCTCTCCGAGCCCTTCCAGGGATGACACTCTCTTCAGGCCAGCAGTTCGTGCTTCCGCTGTTAATTTCGTAGTCAGGGGAGAGCCTCCTGGCTCCTTGGCTTCCTGGGTCTCTCTCCAGAGGCTGGGAGCCTGTGACGGCGATGTGTGACCATCTGCGCTTCCAGAAGCCTCGGCCTTGCCTCAGTTTGTCTGGGGAGGCAGAGGATAGGAAACAGCCAAATCGTGTGAGTGCGGGCCCCCTGTTCCTTACCAAATCCAGGCTTTACCCGAAATCACCTCCTCATAATTCTGTCCCTAAGAGGTACAGTGAGATTCCCGAAAAAAAAAAAAAAAAATCCCAGGTGGCCTCCCTAGGTACCTGCCAGGGAGTGTGCATCCAGGGGCAGGGGTCACGGTTTCTGAACCCAGAGATAAGTCTGTGATCTGACAAGCCATTTCTTTTTCTCCTGATTTGGCAGGGTGGGGTGGGGTGTCTCCGAAAGGTTTTCATAAATAGCCTTTATGTTTATAAAAATATAAATTTATAAATGTGATGCGTTTAAAGAATCACCTTTAGTGTAAGGGATGGTGTCTGTACAGTGGGGGGCCCTCCAGGCCCTGCAGCAACGCAGCCGCTGTCAGACTGGGGGGCACCAGGCAGAGGCCCGGCCGGCACCTTGGTCCTTTGGGAGCTGCAGCGAGTGTTGGTGGAAGGAACTCTCTGGCGCAGTCCTCTGTAGTACTTTCTCTAGTACTTTCTTTCCAGAACAATCTGGAGAAACGAGGGTTGGGTTCCAGTTTTACCCACTGCCAACCTGCTCTGCTCTCTGGAAAAAGCAGCCCCCACCCCCGGCAGTGGAGCAGGGAGGCTCCTTCCTGACGAAGTTCTGCATGCTTCCAGAGTCAGGAAGGGAAGAGGGACGGAAGCCCAGCCGAGGTGGAATCTTACGCAGGCAGAACTGATTTTCCTCACACAAGGGAATGGACCAAATGCCAGTGCTGAGACGCCCGTGGTCTGGATGGAGGAAAAGCACCGAGACCTTGTTTCTTCTGCTCTCAGCTAAAATGAGGGGTGTTACCTTTCCCGGGCTGGGGAGTTCTGGCCCGTGTACCCCGAGTGAAGAATGCCATTCATGAAACTCGTGACCACCGGCACCCTGCCTCTCTTCAGTCACTTGAGGTTTCACGCTGAGCTCTTTCTGGTTATCCAAATGCCCAGCCGTGAGCCCTGCCAAGGGCAGCACCTGTGTGTGCCTCTTCAGGCGTTTTCCACATGAGCCCAAAGACACATTCGTAACCATTCAAGAGTGCCCTTTCAACTGCTCAGTCCACAGGTTATTGAGCACTGTGCCTGCTGCCCTCAAGAAACTTATAACCTAGCTTCTGAATGTTTCCCGAATCCAATTAAGAGTGTTATTCCACGTGGAATTGCATTGCCCACGTTCTCACTAGAAGAGTGTTTGGCTCAGAAGTAAGTGCTAGAGGGTCACCGTTATTACCAAGATTATTATTACTTTGGCTTGGATGAGCTGCTGATTTGTGGTTCTTTCCCAAAAGACCCTATTCTTAGAAGATTTGGCTACTTAAAGAGTTTTGTCAGTTACAGTATATTTGAGGGTTTCGTAGGTAGAGAAATGCAGGCCCAGCAGAAAGGGTTGGGCTTTCACCTGGACCTCGAGGCCCATGCACTTGGTTGGTCCTGCAGTCAGGGAAAAGCCAGGCGGAGTTGGGGATGTGTGGTTGGTTAGATACACTCAGGGTCCTGGGAAGGGCCCATCCTGGACAGGGAAGCCCCGTGAAGGACGCAGAGGGCATGGGAGGCAACCGGCTGGCTCTAGATTCCCTGAGACAGAGAGCCAGGGAGATAGGCTCCTCAGGCCCCCCCTGGCTGCAGCCAAGGGTCTCCTTCCAGGGGCGGGGCTGCCTCTTTGTCCTACCCCTGGGGAGCGCTTGAAGGTCTAAGGGGGCACACCACCCTCACCCGCCAGACCCTGGGCACCTACTGAAACCTGCCTGATCGTACTGATGGGGGCTAAGCAAGAACACACCAGGGTGATGTGATAGTGGTGGTGGAGGGCGGGGACATTCCTGGGAGTTGGTGACAGATTAGGAAGATTTAGGAGGATCTTGTACTAGTTATGCTATTGGGGCGGGGGGGGGGATCATTATTATCTGCTTATTTAAAAACTCAAACACACAAAAGCAGAAAGAAGAATATGACAAACACAGTGTATCCATCACCCAGATTCAACAATTATCAACTCAAACAAAGGTTTTTTAAGCTACTACTTTGTTTTCATCACTGCGCTCCGTATGCCAGACGGGACAAAGATGGATGCCAGCAGGCTACCCTGTTACACAGAAGTGTGTGATCCAGTCTTCCCACCCCTTCCTAACAATGGCGTGGAAAGGAAGGAACACCAGCCAGGGCTACTCAGGTTTGATTCCCAGTCGCTCCACAGTGTGCCGCGTGATGTTTCCGTGTCTCGCCCCACCAAGATGTCCAGCTTAGAAGAGCTTGAACTTTATCTTCGGATTCCCCAAGCCTCCTGTGGAATGGCTGGTCAGTAAGTGTTTATTGATTTGTGAGGCAAGTGATTCCACGAGGCAGGGTGGGTTCCATCTGGACAGGTTACACACGTGAAAACTCACTTCACCCTGTGGGGGAGGAGAAGGAGCAAATGACGGGATTTGGAGTTGAGTAAGGGGCAGTTAGGTGAACCCTGCAGGATCCCGAGTGGGCAAAGTATTAGGTGTGATCCTTCCGCAGTGCGGGGGCAGTCAGCAGTGAGGCAGGACGGGAGAGGGCTGGGTCGGAGCTGCTGTCTGCCTGGGCCCCAGATTCAGGCATCTGCCTGCCTTGGGTGTGCGGGGACAGGATTCTGAGAACGAGGCTCCAGCTCCAGACCCGTTTTTCTGGGTGGCCACAAGCAGCCAGCAAGCCTCCTGCATTGCCAAGGCCCGCGTGTCATTCCAAGTGCTGTTTTATTCATTTTGGACTTGGCAAGGAGCAGGCTCCTTGAAGTGTGGGGAATGGAGTCTGCTTCCGGCCCTCGGAGTGCTGGCAGCTTGGCTGCTCTGGCCCCTCTGCGCAGTGACGGAGGGGGGGGGGGACGGGGCGGGGGTTAAGGGTGTGAAATGGGGTGTCCCAGGAACAGGAGAGGCGTTGCTGCCGCTGCCAACACTGGCTCTCAGATCTGACCCCCGCTGCAGCCAGCAGGGGCCAAAGGCAGTACATGACAGACCCCCGGAGGTCTTCAGGCCCTGACTTTCATCAGGGACCTGCCCCTCCCACTCCCTGCCTGGTCTTTTTCAGTTCAAACTTCCAGCGCTGTCCTCCCCTCCCATGCACGCACGATGCGTGTGTGTGAGTGTTTTAATTTTTACTCTTGGCAGAAGTTAAGACACAAAATGGATTTGGAAGAAGATGAAACCAGTCTGGGTATATGTTGGGCAGCAGCAGCCTCATTCCTGGAGTGGGAGGGCCGAAGAGAGGGGAGGGGCTGGGTGGGACCCAAGTCCCTGAGGTGGGGGCGGGGAGCTGTCTTCTCCCCAGTAGGGATCCAGCCGAAAATCCTACTCCTTAGGGAAGGGCGGCAGCTGCGGGTGGAGCTGGTAACCCTTTGGGATGTCCGGTTCCAGTGACGGCGGAGCCTTCTGATGCTATCCGGTGTTAAGTGGGCAGGGGACCTCCTGGACCGCCAACACCTGTTCCACTTCCTGGTGGTCTGTGAGCCCCTGCAGACTGCTCTGGCTTTGTTAAGGAAATCTCTGGTGGCTTTCAGGTTTTGATGTGCAAGCCTTAAAATGTGCATATGCTTTGGAAACTTCTAGGCTCCTGCTCACCTGCTGGAAGTTGGTGGCTCCAGACAGCAGGGGTGGAGCCTCCAGGGGCCTGTTTGAGTCTTTCCTTTGCTGCTGTGGAGCCTGTCTTGGCCTCCAAAGAGTGTGCTCTTTGCAGTGGTGGCCGCCTCTTGGGTTTTGATTTTTATTTGAAGAGGAGAAAAACGGGGATCAAATAGTCCAGAAGATATCTGGGGAAATCTAAGAGAAGCTTTGAGAAAAATGTCTTATTCTTTAAAATCAATGCGTGAAATGAAAAAATAATTAGCTTTAAAAATGACAAGACTCTCTTTAAGATGATACAGCCAGGAACATTTTATGCAAAATTCTCAGTTCCAGCTGCGGTATCCATGCGCTTGGGGCGTTTCTGGCAGATGCTCCTCATCAGAATAACCTCTGGGGCCCATGGCAGATGCACCCAGTGCTTTCCCACCCTGGCTACACATTACAGTTCCCAGGAAAGAGTTTAAAACTACAGACTGATTGATGTCTGGGCCTCACCTCCAGAGGGTCTAACTTAATTTGGCCCGAGGGGCTGCCCAAGTGTTGGTGAGTTTTCCAGTCCCCAGCTGATTCTTCCATGTGGCCAGAGTTGGGAACCTATGTTCTAATGCTTGTTTAAGAACAGAAGGAAGATGAGAGAGGCCAGATTCAGAAGTGGGAGAATTTTATTGTCTCTCATACATGATGGTGCATATAACTTGGAGCCAGACTCAAAGTGCCGCTGCCAAGTTTTGGATGCGGTTTAGGCCTTCCGACCTCGACTGACTCTGGGTGGGGTGGGCACAAGGCATCTTCAGGAGTGCATTGTGGGACTGGCCAACCTAAGCCCCCCAGAAACATGGTAGCTGGTGCATGATTCCATCTCAGACTGTTTTATTTTTTTCCCCAGCCTTTTTCAGCTCCTTTGTTAGAAAACAGTTCCTCTTGTATCCACTTAACTCGCTCAAGGACAGCACGGCCTGCAGGCAGGGGACGCAGGTTAGCCCTGGCCTTGTGTCCCTTTCTTGAGCAAGATGCTTAATCTCTTTGCGCTTCAGTGTCTGCATCTGTAAAATGGGGATGACAACTCTACCTACTCCGTATGTTACAGGGTGCAGCCAAGAGGGGGGGACCCCAAATGGACATTTGAAATGGGGCCCAGAACTCAAGGTGTCCAGAGATTTCTAAGATGTTTTTTTTTTTACCTCTTCTCCCCCACCACAGGTGTGAGTTGGGGGAAGGGGCACACAGAGCAAGAACATGCAGGGCAGCTTTGCAGCTAATCCATGGCATGGTCATTTAACATACCTATAGCCTTGGGCCGGTTGCTTGAATATGCTAAATAGCTATGGCCTTGCTCTGGGCTAGGGGGATGGAAAGAAACTCCTCCCCGAGACGTGACTAGAAGCAGGTGCCCTGAGTTTCAGCGCTTGGGTGGGAGCTCGGAGGAGATTGGTTCCAGGACATGGGGTGACACTTGCCCAGACCCATGATGGTGACCAGAAAAGCTAGAAAGGACAGCAGATTGAGGGCAAGTGTGGCCAAGTGTAGGAGGAGTCGGAAATAGGGCTGCAGAGGAAGATTGGCGCGGGGATTTAAACCCAGACACGACAGCCATAGAGGGGGGAACCACATGGCTTTGACAGAGTAGAGGGCACCCACAGCCCTGTGAGAGAGAATTCACCATGCGGATTTAGCAGAAAATCGCCACTCGGCTTTGGCCGAGTGGCAACCCCGTCTCCCCACAGCTCTGTGGGGAGAACCACGTGGATTTGGCTGAGTACAGGTCTCCTGCATCTCTGAGGAGGGAGAACCACGCGGATTTGGCTGAGTGGGGACTCCCGTGGTCCTGCAGTGGAGAGAGGACCACGTGGCTGGACTGGTGGAGAAAGGACCACATGGCTGGAGCAGTGGAGAGAGGACCACGCACCTTTGCCAGAGTGGGTTCCCCCACAGCAGTAGTAGGGGGAACCGTCACCCGGTTTTAGCAGAGATTCCGGTGACACAGCTGATGGTGCTGAGAACCGAGAGAGGCCTACCAGCCAAGCACGGATTACTGGGAATAACCAGACATTGCCTGAGACTGGACTCCTATTTCCTTTCCTGAGATACGGTACCCCATACTGGGCAAGGGGGAAGGAAGGATTGAGTGTGTTTGTGGGTGTTTTAAGGGACTTTAAGATTTTTGATAAAGGCATTAGGTCACTGCCTTAAGTTTGTATAGCACAAAATAAACGTTTTCCTTTCCTTTTCACAAATCTCTGGCATTGAGAGATATCTTTCCTTTATGGCGGCGGACAAGACGGACCCGAATCTCTTTGAGTAATAGTATCACCGTCCCGGGCCCCCCCTGGTTCTTGCTCTGTAACACGTAGAGTTTTTAGAGGTTAGACAAGGCAACACATGTACATTGTCTCACACACAGTAACTCACAGGTGGTCAGGTGCTTCTCCTTGTTTTATGCAGTGATTGATTATTTCTTCTAATAAGAAATTTGCCTTAGTCTCATATTGTAATAAAAGCTGATATGTTACAGTCACTAAATCTCAGTGACTTTTAATTCCATTTACCGCTCAGTTAAATTAGGATATCAGTAATTTAGCAGGAAAAAAGGCGGTCTGTAAATGTCAACACACCCAACATGATAATTTCAGCAAACTAAGTACTTGATGGATATTTTATACATCTTACTAACAAGAGCAATTTGATTTTTGAAGGTTAGTAACAGAAAATTAAATGTTTTCATTTTCCCCCCGAAACATTTGATCCTGTTGTGTGTAAACCACGAAGCCCTGGGATTAGGGGAGGTGTCTTCTGTAAGCTGAAGGAGTGGAGTGCTAGAGAGAGACACAGGACAGGCTTAGATGGGACAGGGGACAAAGAGTGGCATCTTTTGGCCCAAGGGGTCTTTGGGAAATGACGCCTCCACACCCATGGGAAGTTAAAATAGTGTGTGATGACATCGTGATATTTGGGAGTAGCTTTTAAAAAAAATTGCCTTTTTAATGACAAAAGTGATAGCATACCCCACTGACTATTTCTGAAGTGTTTAATGTGAAAAGTGCAAATCTCCTAATCTTCAGGTATAATTGTTAACATTTGTCTTTTGATATTTTCCTGTGACAATCCAAATATCTATGTACCACCTATTTTTATGTAATTTTTTATTTACAAAAATGGGATTGTGCTGTTTTACAAATTGCTTTTGGGATATTCTCCAGGAACCTCTTAGACCAACATTTCCCAAAGTGTATTTGACGAAACTCCCCTCACTAATGGTCCTCGGGGAAGAAAGAGCAGTGCGGTCGCGAAGTCCAGGCCTGCGGTCAAGTGATTCAGGCTTCAGTGCATATTCTGCCCCCCTCTTGGTGATTCACGGTGCTTAGTAGCATATTAAAGGCTCTGAAAAGGCCTGCTGTAAATAAACCTAATTAGCTTTTCTTAACGTGGCATTTCCTTAAATTATTTTTGCTAGCACACTCTAACATGCACGGGTTTTTAGAAGCTCTGTTTAGGCATTCCTCACTGCTCTCCCTTCCACCTACTTCCCCTTCTCCATCTGTAACCTCGTGGGGTAGGTAGAAAGAAAACCCCATGTATTCATTTCATCAACAAATACTTCTTGCATTCCTACTGTGTGCCAAGCACTGTGATAGGACAGATGTCGGGGTACAGTAACTAGTGAGATGGCAGGCGCTCTGGCCTCGAAGTCTTGCTTCCCTGCAGCACAGTGCTGGTGTCAGTCACACCAGGACAGACTGCGCCTGGGAGTGGCAGAGCCTCCGCAGGGATCCTCTGCAGCTCCTGCTCCTGCTGGGTGGACTTATTGCCACCCCTCTGCTCCTGACCCTCCGCCCCAGGTCTCTCCAAGCCCCCACACTTTGCTCTGCTATAAATAGTGGTGCCTGACCCAGCTGGCAAGGTGCCACGTATTTGTTTTCTCTGCCTGTGCCAGCCTCGCACCAAGGCCATGGCGCTTCACAAGTTGGGGGCAGCTAACAGGATTTAGGGGCTTCCCGCAGAAGACAGGGACTGACAGACAGACTGGAACATGCTTCGGGTTTCAAATTGGTATTTATTTTAAGTTTTAGTTGGTTTAAAAGAGCTTTGTAATTGAAAAAGCTTTGGGGGGGTTGGGGATAGCATGTGTATATTCAAGGGTCAGGGAGGTGGTGCAGAGAGTGTGTTTGTATGAGGTCAGATGGGAAAGAAAGTAAACTGTCAGGATTCTAAAGCACACTCACCAGCTGGAGCTGGGGTTGGTCGCTGTGAGCACACGTGTGCGTGCCCTTGCGCGTGCGCATGTGTCTGTGTTTTAGACATAGTGAGAGCACGCGCCTGGACTGGGAAGCCTGGGGAGGCTGGAATGCCCAGGCTGGGGTGTCTGGCCTTGAGGTGTTGCCTATTCTCTTAACTCTTCTGTTGAAATGCTGAGGATGAATCTGCAACAAGGGTCAGACTAATGAAGGTACAGTGCTCCTAAAAGTTACCCCAAAGAGAGCTATTCAGACTCAGTGAGCTGCTCTCGTTCATTGAACAGCTGCTGTACCAGTCACTGCTCTAGATCAGCGGGTTTCAGCCGGCGCACCGCAAGGATTTTTAGAACACGCAATACCTGACTGTTTAGTCAGGGGCACTGACCTCTCTTCCCTTAGGTTGTCAGAAGAAAAAAATGACAACAGCCAACACAATAGCCCTCCAGTATGAACAAGTCAAAATTATACCCATTTTTGTCAGATTGGCAAAAAATTAGTTGTTGGTGTGTCCCAGAATTTTAGTAATTAGTTTGTGTGCCACGAGATGGAAAAGGTTGAAAGTCGCTGCTGTAGAAGATTCACCGGTGTAATCTGTTTTTCCTTCAACACCTCTGTGTGAGATAGATTTTGTCGTCCTCCGTCAAAGTGGCTCCACCTCAAGTTCAGGGCGAGGGTTCATTCCTCGCAGGAACATCTAGGAGAGACATTGTCCCCGTCACGGTGCAGTCAGGTGCCAGCTACAGAGCGGTAGCTTCTGATCTGCCAGCTTTAGCAATTCAGTCATTTTACCTCAGGCTTAGCTTTTCATTTGAAGGCTTCAGATTTTTTGCCAGCGTGCACGAGCCTGTTGGGGGTGGGGTGGGGTGCGATGGGGTGTGGTGTGTGTGTGTGTGTATGTGTGTGTGTTGGGGTTGGAGGCAGTTTTGCCTGACATTTGCTCGAATCAGCCCCAGAACCACTCAGGCCAGGAAGCGGCAGCCTGGTCTCCATCCGTCCCGAGCCACAGAGCCTGGGATGGTTTTGAGTCACGTGGAGAGTAGGGTGTGGGCCTGGTGCCATTGGTAGCTCCATCGTCCTGAGGAAGGTAAGCCTTTTAACTCCTAAAGCATCCAAAATGCCCCTCCTGTACTAAGGAAAAGCTCTCTCTTGACTATGTGACTACAGTTCTCTCTCTTCTCTGCCATGACCTTCCACCTTTGTGTCTCAGGTCTTTCTTCATTCGCTCAACAGGTGTTCGCCGAATTGCTCAGGACTCCGTTAGAGCCGATGGTGCCCTCGTGATCTTTTCCATTCCTGATTCCTGAAGCCTTTGGCCTAGCAGTTCCGTGAACTGTAAATAATTTGTGTGACGGTGCTTCCACGGGAGGAGTGCAGGACTCTCAGGGGGTGAGAGCTGGGCCCTGACCACCGCCTCACAGAGTGCAGGTGCTGGGTGGCCTGCCTACTGAAAGGAGCCCATTTTCTCGGGGCCTACTTCTCATTCTTCCCCACCCACCTCATGCTTGGGGGCCACAGAGGCCTGCCTGCCTTCTCCCCTGAATAAGAACCCAAGCCAGATCTTGGAAGGAGGTAGGAATGGAGATAGAAGACACATTACCTTCTGCTCAAGTTCTGCTTTGCAGTAGAAGCACCCTGGGGTTCATAGATCCAAACTTCAAGGACCAAACAGAATTAGGCTTGGAAGTGATTTTGAAGGTAGATCTTCACAGCATACTGAGTATCTACCAGGTGTCAAGGAGAATTGTAAACAAATAAGTTACTATATAGTGAGAAGTGGTGGTGACAAAGCTGAGGCCTGAGAAGTCCTCAGAGGCTTCCACTACCGCCAAGCCTTTTCCCGCCTCAGCTATGCGCTGTGATGAAGTTCCCGGACTTCGCTAGGGACGAACATGGGTGACAGAAAGGGGAATGCTTTTAGGACTTGTGAAAGGGGCTATGCTGGAGGAAGGACTTGTGTTGAGCAGGGCCTGAGTGTGCACATGTGAGTGTGCTAAAGTGTGTGACACATTTCGTCATTCTCTGCTGCCTTTGCTAGTGGTCTGGTTTCTTGCCTGTACTTGGTAAAATCTGCAGTTATCTTCTACTCTGATCTGTTCTCGAGGCTGTGCTGCATTTTAATTCAGGTGTAATAAAAAGATGTTGTCAAAGCTAAATGTTGACTAGGTTCCAAGTCCTCCGAGATGGGGGGCTGTGCCTCGTTTCTCTCCACATGCCCTCTGCCCTCCGCAGAGTGCATGGTGCCGGCCCTGTTTCCGGATGGTCTGGAGGGAATGCCTTTCCTTTGGTCGTGCGTGTGTTGCAGACAGAGACCCTTGCTACCCAGGGTGGTACATCTCACTCTTCTGGTTGCTTTCAGTGGGCGCTGTCAGGTGGTCAGCGTCCCAGCCCCCTTCCCCAAGCCTGCTTATGACAGTAAGGTTTGTGTTCACACACAGATCGCTCATCAGATGGGGTCGGTTTTCCCTTGTCCCGTGTCACTAAGTTGCTTACTTCTGGGGAGGTAGCCCTGGCCGTGGGCTGTGACTAGAAACAGGTGAGCGGAAGAGCCGGGTGTGTTGTGGGTGTGTTGCGGGTGTGTTGCGGCTCTGTGCACTCACTGATGACGTCGGAGGCGAGCTGCTCTCTGGGGCTGGCAGTGAGGGTCACAGAGTGGGTAGGGGTATGTTTTCTTTCCCAGAAGACTTCATAGTTTCTTGTTCCCACTGACCTATAGTTTGATGGGGATCTTTCTGCTTTCTCTCTGAACAAGTAGAGGCACTAAGGAGGGACTCTTATTATCATCATCATTATCATCCTATGAGGAGAGTGTGGTGAGGGCATCAGTGGGGTGGGAGGCGGTGGTAAGGAGAGGTTTTTGGCTTAAGTGACGTAAATGTTGAGTCGTGTTGGGTGGAAGTGGAGAGACTGGACACTAAGTCTTGCCACACACTTGGGAGCACTGCGGTGCTCCCCGCAGAGCTTCTGTCCCACGGGGCTGTTGCGAGCTTCTATAAAGCACTGTGTAAGATGTAGGTGCTACTGCTTTTTTTTCAACAAAGAATATTCCTTGAACATTTGATGCATGTGTGTAGAGCAACAAAACCAGGCCATTGCTTAATTTCGTACAGTTTGTAAGGAATAGTGAGCCAGAGAGATGATATCAAATGTGTCTGGAGCTGTTAAAATGCAACGTGGCTGTCAGTCTCAAGGGACATTAATGGAAAAGCCCACCAGGTGGCAATGCCCCAGTATGAGATTAGACTTCAGGTGAACAGCTGTTAGAAAAGTTCCATGACACCTGTTTTCCCAAGTTATTGCATGATTGCTACGTGTAATCTTTACTCATTTAAGGGGCTCTGCAAAATGGGTGCTATCATTCTCATTTTACAGAGAGTAAACTGAGACTCAGTTTCAGTAACTTGCCCGCAGCTGCCTCCCACCACAGGTGCAAGTGGCAGAGCTCTCACGCAGACCCTAGGCTTGGGGGGTTTAGTGCCCGATCCTGCTGAGTTCCAACGGTGTCACTTAGTGCGGAACTGCATCTTTAACAAAAATTGAACTGTGTCAAATCCTTATGTAGTGAAGCATCCAGAAGGGTTCTGATAAGCTCCTTCCCTGTCTGTAAAGTGCAGACAGTAACACTCCCCGGGTCGCAAAGATGACAAGTGACAATGTATACGAAGCCCTTGGCACTGGGCTTGCAACACTGGAGGAGCTCGCTTACTTAGTTGCCTTTTTGACACCTCTATTCCCATCCCTCTTACCCTCCCCTGCTCTCTCCACAGGCCTGCACCCATCCTTCCCTTCCCACTTGACAGCTTCCTCATTTCTCCGTCTCCCACCACTCACTGCCTGCCAACTTGCGCTGGATCTCAAGGTCAGGCCCGTGCTGGCCAGGCGACACCTAATCCTTAATCCTGGGACAATCCTAGAGTAGACTGCCTGCGGTCTGGTGGCTGCAGTGTCAAGCTTAGTTGTGGAGAAGACATAAGAAGGAAAACAAAGAAGGTCTTTGAGTGAAATGTCACACCATAGGACTTTGGTCCTTCCCTTCAAGGCTTCCTATACTCAACTAGGGGCCATTTGGTTTTGAAAAATAAAGGCCACGGTTATAGTCATATCCTTCTAGAACTTCACTTCCTGGTTCCACCACTGATAACAGTGTGTCTCTACATGTCCCTCCCGTATGTCCACAGTCAGATTAACATTCCTTCGCCAGCCCAAATTTCTAACATGAACAGACCCTTCCATTCATCAGATGTTGACTGAGCCCACATGACGTGCCCAGGCTTTTCTTGCTGCCAGGGTTAGCACATCCTGGCCTTCTGGAAGCTTATCTTCTGGGGTGAGTGGGGAGAGATCAGAGGCCTATTGCAGACAGACGGAACATCAAATCCATAAATCACTGGAAATGTTGGCATAGGTATGCAAAGTGCTGTGGAAACTGGGGTGAGGAACAGTCCCTGGAGCATCAGAGTTCCCCTGATAGAAGGAAAAGAGAAGACGGTGGTTCTGGTAGAAGGAAGGAAGGAGGGAAAATGCCACTTGCTCAGATTTTAGGGCTCGTGGGAGGAAGACGTGGGGAAGGTGGACTCCAGCTCACTTACGAAGGGCCTGGAAGGAGTTTGAACTTTATTTAATCATGCTCAGTCGAGGAGTAACCAAAGGTGGGTCTGTTAGCTGGTTTGCTTGTTTGTTTCTGACTGACCTCAAAAGGGGGAAAAATTATTCTTAATTCTTTCACATTTTCAAATCAGTTGCTTTTTATTTGCTTCATATTCTTACTAGGTCTCACTCAACAGCTTACGGGCTTTTTGCAAAATGAGATCTATGCTTTTTTTTCTTAACATCTTTTAAACACTTTTCATGTTGCTACTTGATCTTTATAATTACCATTTTTAATGGCTGCTTAATGGTTCGATTATTATGTCATAATTTACTTAAGGACGTATGGTAGAATGAAAAGACAAGGGGTTTAAAGTCAAGTGGACCCAGTTCAAATCCCGACTCTGATTTACCATCTATGTGACCTTGGACAACATATCTAGTCACTCTGAGCTTTAATTTCCTCATTTATAGAATGAATTGATCATGCGCCTACCTGACCAGGTCACTGTGAGAATTGCATCATGTTAGATGAATTGTGGATTGTGCCCTGTGGAAGGTGCTTGCTCAATGAGTGGAAGCTGCCCATTTTTAGTCTTCACTGCTGTTGAGCTTGATATTGTATAGAGAAGGCAGGCGGTGACGCGGAGGCTGACTAGATGGGGCGGGGAGAGTCAGAGGGCCAGTTTGAGGGCCCCAGGCCTGCGTTGCCCAGCATGGTAGCCACCAGCACTGTGGCCGTCGAGCCCCTGAAATGTGGCTCATCTGAACTGGGATGTGTAGTGAATGTAAAATAAACACCACATTTAAAAGACTTAGTATAAAACAAAATACAAGATACCTCATTAACAATTTTTGCATTTTGTGTTGAAATGATAATATTTTCAATGTATTATGTTAAAAGATATTATTAGAATTATTTTCTCTTGTGTTTTCACTGTGGCTACTATGATTTTTAGATGATACAGGCAGCTTGCCTTGTGTTTCTCTGGATGCTAATGCCAGAGCCAGCGTCCCCAGGACTGACCCAGTCCTGGGGTGGGGAATCGGGGAGAGCCAGGAGACAAGATTGAGTCCAAGTCTGGGCAGCTGATTGGGAGGTGCATATCAACATAGTTTTAGGAAAGACAAGAGTATATGAGTTCAAGTGTGTGTTTTTATAAACAGGTCATGAGTGGGTATTCTCTGAGCAGCAAAATGAAAGGCAAGCATTTAGTCTAGACCAGAGTAGCTGTCCCTGCCTTCCTGAAGAGCTGGCCATTCTGCCTTTCACCACATCACGCACTCCTGTGCTAACGTAACCAACCAAAGTGCTTGCTGCAGGGAAGGCCAGGGAGTGCTTGGCTGCTCTGCTCAGGACTGGCTCACAGTGGAGCTCCGGGTGTCCCCACCTTTGTGGGGCACTCCTAACACACTCAGTATCCTGGGGTCACAAGAGATGGGAATAGGGCTACATAGAAAAATAGAAGTTGGAGGGGAAGGTTTCTTCTGCAGGGAGGGTAAGTGCTGTCAGTCCTGCGAGACCCTGCCCAGTTGTCTGTCTTCATTGGTCCTGGTTTGGAAGAGGCATTACTGCTTTGATGGGTCGCTAATGGATGTATTGGGTTGGCAAAAAAAAGTCTGTTTAGTTTTTTCCATAAAATAGACACATTTTTCATTTTCACCAGTAACTTTATTGACTTGGATATTTTGAGTATGTCAGCTATCTCCTGCTATTGGCTTCTAGTGGGTAGAGGCCAGAGGTACTGCTGAATATCTTCCAATGCATGAGACAGCCCCACAGAAAAGAATTATTTGGCCAAAATGTCAATAGTACCAAGAAACTGCACAACCACTTTTGACACCTTCTTCGTACATTACACAAATCTTTTTGCATTTCAGTTGCATTTTTACCTTTCTTGAAATAGTAAAGCATAGTACTCGGAAAATGTTGTATATCTTCTTCCATCTTTGATATTAAAATGGCTGCACAAAAATTCACCAGTTTTGATGAGATTTTTTTAAAATGCAGGCTGATACGACAGCTGTCACAATACATTCTAGCAAAATTGTTTCGAATGAAGTTAAAGACAACTAAGTGCTGCTAGAGACATCGTCCGGAGAAAACCTAATGAACGTTTTGGCCAACCCAATAAACAGGCAGGGTGCCGAGGTGGGTTTCTGGGTGGCGTTTCAGATAACAAAATACTGTTTACATTTTAGAGCCAGGAGTTGAAATTGTGCCTGGCCCTTGAAAATCCGTTGTACCATCTACTGCTGGATTGTTTGGATGTAGAGCCTTAAGAATCCAGATAAAAAAGAGAAGCAAAGAAATTTTAAGAACTTCATATGCTCTTCTACAGTCAGTTCCCCCTGGGTTGAGCGTAGGGAGCCACAGATTTATGATGCATCCCCGTGAGGTAAAAAGCAAGGAAGGTAGAACATCACGTTTGGAAGGCAAAAACCAAGCCACAACAAGGACCAGCTGTGCCTTGGGTTGAGCAGTTTCATCCATCTTAGCCTGCCTGGCTTTGGCGTAGGACACGGCAGATGACAGAAGGCCTCTGTGACGGATCCTGGTGTCACAAAGGCAGGGCACCATCTTGCTGCTAAAGCCGTTGCCACCCATTTGAACCCTGATGGTAGTTATCAGTTGGGTAGTTTCAAGCTCTTGGCCAGCAGTAGTAAAACTATAGGAGCATGTATGTGATTTGTTCATTCAGAAACCATCTATTGGGCTCGGCCTATGTACTAGACCGAGGCGTGTGTAGGACACCCAGGGCACTACAAGTACTTCAACTGGAAGAGTCTGTGCAAGTTTTTATAGCTTTTATTTCTACTTTGACTTTAAATTTGTGATGCTTACAGTCACAGAATGAATGGCTTTGTTTCACAACGTAGGAACCTGATTCTTTATTTTTTGAGGAATTCTTTAATATCTCAATTACCAATTTTACTTTTTCTGAGAAGTTGGGAGAAATGTGCCCCATACTCTTCTTACATTTTCTGCCCTCTCTCCCTTCTGAGCCTGGGGAAACAGTACCTCTGACCTCAGGGAGCCGCAAGTCCCACTTCTGGCAGATCCAATCATGACAAGGCTTCATCTGCCGGGCAGCCCACTCACTCTCCCATGTGCCCGTGGCTCGGCTATGGCAGACCACAGCTGTCACGCCTTCCTCAGCTGCCCGTCAGCCACAGGAGGAAAAGGGCCTCAACCTCACAGGCTGGTGGGTCTTCTGCCCCTTCAGGAATTTACGTCTAAAGTGGTTTCATTTCATTGACCTGTGACTTCCCAGGGCATGTGAAGAGCTGGGAACTGGCCACTGGCCTGACACCTGGGGAGGAAGATGTCACTGGCTGTTGAGACCTCACATGGACTGGGATTAGGGATGGAGTGGCGCTGGGATGGCTCGGCAGAGGCGGCCAAATAAACATGAAGGTGTCTGTGCTCCCCCATGGCCCCTGCCCACCTGCCACACTCCCTTCCACGGACGCACAGACTCGAGGCTGGGCACACCTGCACACACATAGAGCCACACACTCCCTCCCCTGAGCCAGTGTGCACCCCACTCTGCTCCCCAGAGAGCTCCCACTTCTCACCTCTCCCCACCAGCCTGAACCCCGGCCCAATGCCACCATCACCTTCCTCACTCCTAACCCCCAGATTTGACCTTTCTGCTAGCCCAGGCCTCTCCAGGTTACTGCTCTCTGCATACCTGGTCCTTTTGAAAGGAAGAAAGAGAGAAAGAGGGAGGAAAACAGAAAGGAAGAGGGAAACAGAAGAACGAAACCACCGAAGGGGCAGTGGTGCCCTGAGCTATCTCACTGCATTACAATGAGTATGGACTCTATTAAGCTCCGTTCTGCCTGTTAGTGTTTCCCGGGGCAACACAGCCCCCATATGGCAAGCATGCAGCAGATTAGGGTAGGCCCCTGGGCCTCATTGAAGGTGGGGGGCTTGACTGGCAGTTGAACCCCCTACCCACCTCCCCCTATGCCTCACACTTGACACTGCCTGTGTTTATCTAAAGCAAGGGAGGGGGGGCATTTGGAAGGTTTTTGTCCGCTCTGAGAGAAGGGGAGAGGAGGCTGGAGGCAGGGTGAGGAGGGGGAGGTTGGGGGGAAGGCAGTGGAGGTGGGATGGAAAGGGGACAGGCAGGAGGGAAGGCTTCATAAATATTCAAGAGGAGCATGAATGGAGAGAGAAATAAAGCAGATGGAATTCGTGTTAAAGAACAGCACAATCACCCTGTTTTGAGCCCTCCAAAAACAAAACAAGAAAAGAAAGAAAGAAACAGAAAGGAAAGGGAATGGCCTTCTAGGAGAGTAGGAGCTGCGTTTATCCAATTAGCAGGGTTGTCAAACTGAATTTATGTGGAATAGGGTGGGGGATTGAGGAGGGGTGCAGAAGAAAGGAAGTGGTTTTCCTTTTCTCTCGGTTCTTTTTTTTCCAGTTTAGCAATAAAGGTTTGTGGTTCCCCCACCCCCAGTAGGTTTCTTTAAAAAAATCTCTTTAAAGAAATGAGGCTATTTTCAGGCAGAGGTTTGTGTAACAAAAAAAGGAGACTCCTCAGTAACTTCTCCTCACGTGGTGGAGGTGGGGGAAGATTAGATTTGCCCAGTGGGCAAATCAAGAGATTAGGCCTTCCCTTTTCTTGGAGGCAGAGGTGACTTCCCTCTGGGGGGATTCCCCAGAGCCCAGGGGCTGTGTCCAGGCCCCTCTGCCCACCCCACCTCCTTGGGGAGGTCCCTGTACCGCCTGAGGGGGAACAGGCCCTGTCTGTGTTTGTTAGGAGCGTGTTAGAAATACTGGCCTCCTCCGTGAGAATGATAAGCCCAGGTTTTGCTAGTCTGTTCCCTTCTCAAAAACCATCAGTAGTTCCCACCTGCCTACGGTATGTATTTCGAGCTCTTTTTCCCTACTCTCCCACCGTGGGACCCACCCTCATATTCCTCCCTTTTCTCCTTCCGTTCTCCCAGGATGGTCTCCAAAGTGGGGCGCAAGTTCCTGAAGGGGAAATACAGCTCCATTGGGACACTGGCAGAAAATACTAGGGACTCTCTTAATGTTTATTTCTTTCTAGAAAAGGAATAAGAGGGAAGCGAAGCTTTCCTGTTTAAGGTCGGGAGTGACAGAGGCACCTCAGTCTGCGTGCCCGGCAGTGGTGCGCCACAGCAGCACCCAGCGGTCTCCGCTGCGTGGGGGGCTCGGCCGTGGGACCTCCCTGCCTCTCCTTCACTCCTCAGCTTTCCCGGCCTCTGTTAGGTGGATTTACAGATTATATCACTTAGTTTTAACTAAATTACCTCTCACAAAAGGACAAGTGGCTTAAAGAGATTGCTACAAAGAAACTGGGTTGTAAAGTGTGCTGAAATCCAACCACATGCAAATAGGGAGAAAACAGCAGAGCTGACCCTTGTCAAGCCACATTAGGAAGTAAAAACAATGAGGATGGAATCACATCTGATGAGAAGTCCCCAAAATAATTAACATTCACGCAGACCATTTGAAAGAGATTACATCCGTGTCGTTAGTGATGAACCTAATCCTAAATAGGCAGCCAGTGTTAGCTTAATGATAATACAAAACAACCATGATTAACAAGCCATTAAATATGGTTTCACTTTTACCTTTTTCCACTTTAGTTCAGCGGTACACACATTTAATTTATAAATACATTCACACGCATAAGGAATATTTGCCCACAATGTTTTATTCGTTAAAGATCTGAAAAATTAGAGACTCCTGCTCAATTATCAGCAGCCAAATTGCTCGCTGCGCCCCATTCCAGACTCCTGAGATCCCACCTTCCTGCAGTGCCTTTGTCTCCTGGCACGTGCACATTCCAGAAGGCCCAGCTCCAAACCCTGGATCCAGAAAACATTTCCTGAACACACGCTCTCCTCGCTCTGTTCTCATTGGCCATTTCGCATTTGTGACTGAATTGGTGATCAGTGAAGGTTTTAGAGGGAGATGTTACATGAGAGTAATCCCCAAACTTTGGTGGTTTTGTGCAACAAAGATTTATGTCTTCTCCCGGCATAGATGGTGCTGCCTTGGGACTGGAGAAGCAGCTGCAGTGGGAGCAGCTCTCTAGTTTTCTAGCTCTAAACTGCCTCGGTCTGGAAGGGACATGTGACTTGCTCTCTTCCACCTCATTGGCTGTGCTAGTGCATGGCCCTAGGCTAAAGGCCGAGGAGACTGGGGAACCAGGAGCTTACGGGCATCTGCTGAGCACTAGCTGGCTGATGGCCCACGTTTTGCTTTAAGCTTCTCGGGACTGAATCCATTTTCTATGACAGTGGTGGCTTGCATACTTATATGTAGTAGATTGCAGTAATATTTTCTTTCTTCCCAATAGTAATAAAATCAAAATACACAGTTTTTAAATAGAAGACTCACAAAATTTGGATAAATAATAAGCTAGACATATGTTTAGAGGCTGGCTCATACTTAAGAACATAAAAGCAATAGTTTTTCTCCCTTGTTTGACATCTTAGTGGTCTGGGTCGATGTTCTAGACACTAGTCTAGAACAGTGTCATCCAACGTAAGTGAACTGTCACTTCTGGGCCAGGCAGTTAAGAACTAGAAAACTAGCCTTATGTGGCCACTTAAATTTAAATTAAAAAAGCAGTTCCTCAGACACATTACCTATAGTTTAAGGATTTAATAGCCACAAGTAGCTAGAGGCTACCTAGCATTTTGGACAACACAAATACAGAATGCCTTCATTGCTGCAGGAAATTCATTGAGGAGTTTGGGGGAAGAACAGCAAGAGAGTGTTCTAGATTAGGGTAAAAATGGTAAAAGAGTGAAAGTGACCACGCAGAAAGTTCCTGTAACAGATAATGATCCAGGTAACATTATTTTTATGCACAAGAAAGTAATAAAAAACACTGCAAACTGAGTCCTAAAAGCTTCTAGCAGTTGGGTAACCCGACCCCCGGGAGGCAGTGTCAGGACCGTGGAAAGAGCACTGGACTAGGAGTCAGACCCAACTTGCACCCCGAAGTCTCCCTTCTTAATTAGCTGGGAGACCTTCTGCAAATCACTCTCTTTTCTCATTGATAATGCTCAATACCCATTAGGCATTATTCTAAGATATTATTTTATTTTCTCTAAGGGTCCCTCCTAATTTAAGAGGCTTCCCTTTAATTCGGTCTATGGGTACAACTTTTTAAGTAAAAATGACCTTTTCAATCCCTCTCTTAAATCTGTCTCAACTCACACATTTCAGCCCTCCGAGAATTAAATTCACTTGCTTCGCCACTGTCTCCCCCAGTGTCACTGCCCTGTGTGGGGGAAACCACCCTCTTCCTTGAGGCCCGGGCAGCCAGCACTCCCCCTGCCACTTTGGCACCATCTTTTAGGAGGAACGCTTCTCTCCACCTTTGAAGGTAGTTGGGAACGGTGAATTTCACTGTACAGAATCGGAAACATGTGAAGAATGTCATGTAGGGTTAGAAATATTTATTTTCTTATGGGCTAGCCCCTCCCAACCAATGGAACAAAAATTTGCCAGCTCTGTTTCTTGCCACTGAATGTTTTTGAAAAGTCTTTTCTGTACTCTCTGCTAGATCACACGCTCTCTTATTCAGCTCTGCTTGGTTAATGGTCATAGGCCATCCAAAGGGTGTGTTGTGTTTCAGATCATGGAGACCTCCCTTCTGAGGGAGCTGCACGGGCCCGGGGGTGAGTCGAGTGACCTGGGGCCCTGTCTCACTTTTGCTCCAGCCAGTCAGCTGCCCTCTTGGGGGAAGTTGGAGCTCGCCATCTCCTGCCGATGGCCAACTCTCAGTTGTTTGTAATTTTCTGGCAAAATAAATACAGAGGCTATAATTTCTCATGCTTGTTCTCAGCCTCAGAAGTGTATTCTGTTGTTGTTGTTCTTGGAAAGGTTCAAAAATGTCCACTTGGTGATTATTTCAGTGGGAACATGTATGTCAGCAGTTAGAATTTTCGGACAGGTCTTATGTTTCATGTCCAAATAACTCTTTAAAAAGCTAGGCCTCAGGAATTAATGTCAAGAATTCATTTTTCCTTCTCTCTTTTTTTTTTGATCTCTCTTCTTTTTCTGAGAAAATGCGTAGAAAGTAAGAATCTTTGAAATGAGAAAGAAAATAGACATACCTTGCATTGCTGAGAAAAGTGACAGGCCTTACTGATGATGCTTTCACCGGCTTTGACCTTGTGCCGTTCATTTCACAGTGCGGCAAAGTCACACTGCCCGTGGTGCTCCGGTTTAGCCTTACTTGCTCTTTTTTTTTTTTAATCATGAAAGCAAAGTGCTCAGAAATCTGTATCTATGGAGTTATCCTTCTAGACCAAACTCCCTGGGTGACTGGGTCCAGGAGGTAACCAGTCACCCAGCTGTTCAATGGGGTGTGTCGCAGCCACAGGGACCCCCGCCCAGCCGCGTGTGTTTGTCACACTCCTTGTTGGTGGAGGAAACCTCAGTGTCCTGCCTTGGGGTCATTGAATGGTACCGGCTCGTAAGTTTGTTGTGGGAATTAATGAGTTAACTCCTTTCTCCTGCTTTGGGGGGACCTGCTTCCTCTCACTCTGTCTCCCTCCCCAGCTACATTCTTTTCTCCTGGTTGCTTTTAAAAGCAGGATGGCGGCAGGCAGCGGCAGTGGGGTCTGTTTCCACTTTGAACCTTATAAATTACCGAGGCTGCAGAAGTAACAGGAATTGTTTGGCTGGTCCTTGTTAAGCAGGAGGGGGTCGGAGCTGAATTTCCTCAGTAAAATCTTTGTGGACTTTACAACCCAAACACCCCTGCAGCCACCCCGTGCTCAGATAAGAAACAGCTCTCCTGTCCCTCTGTCTGCTGGTCTTCTTTTTCGCCCTTTATTACTTTGTATTCACTTTCTGTCTCCCTGCCTCTTTGCCTCCCTGGTCCCTCCCAGGTCCCTCCCTTCCTCTCTCCCTTCCTCCCTTCCTCCTTTCCTTCCTTCTCTCCTTCCTTCCTTGGGGCTGGGAAGGAGCAGGTGTCCACAGACTCCTTAAGAACTTGGGGAAACTGGAGGGCGTCATGAACACTCAAGTTCCCTAAATTCCTGTAATTGGTAATCCATGCAGTATTCTAGGTAAATGTTATTTCACTTGGGGGGTAAATAGACAGTTAAAACAAGTATCTGGAAACTTGAGGGACACCAAAAGCTTGCTTTTTGGTATTGGTTTGTACACATGTCAATGAACTTTTTCTCTAGAAATCACTGTTAAAGTTCCTTACTGTTCTTTTTTTTTTTGCCTTTTTAAAAAATTTTAATCATTGTTCAAGTACAGTTTTCTCCCCTTTACTCCCAATCGGTTCCTTACTGTTCTATATCACCCATAGTGCAACTCTGCCAGGCAACCACTGGGTGCAGAGCACTGGTAGAAAATGTGTGAAAAGGCTACTATTATGGTTAAAAACCCAGAGCTTTGGAATGAGCCCAACAAGGGTTCCATTCCAGGCCTGCAGTTACGTGAGCTAGAGCAAGTTATTAGCCCCTGGAGCGCAATGTTCTTACCTGGGAGATGGGGCTAACAGCCCCCACCTTACAGGGCTTTATGAAGATTAGAAGAATACCTCCTCCATAAGAGCTTAGCAAGAAACCTGTAGTGGTAGGAGTCTGTCCCACCACCACGCCAATACCCAGCCTCCAGCCCTTCCCAGCCACCCTCACAGCCTTGGCAGATTTCCTTATTTCACTTTGCTAATAACATGACCCTCTGATTTACTGGATTGTCAGAAAAGTGCAAAACCTCTCTATACTAAGAGGAAAATATGTTAACTTGTCAAGAAAGAAGTTTTGAAAAGCTTCTTTCAAGTTTTTCTTTCACCTTTTATAGAAAATGCCCCCTTGTCCTTTCCCAGAGCGGCTGAGGAGTCTCTGACATTGAAGACGCAAGGCAAAGGGAGGGGTTAAAAATCGAAGGACAAGAACTCTTTCCTGGAAAACGGACTGACTGTCAGGCTGGTCCTCGACCTGGTTTGGAGGGTGCTTGCTGGCCAGAGTGAATGCGGCCCTCTCGTCTCTCAGCAGCCAGGTAAAAAGCCAAAGGGCCAACGGAGCGTGGAGAAGCTAGAGGTTTAGGCAAGCCCCTAGCGCGAAGCAAGAGCCCGGAAGCCCCGCCCTCATCCCCTGCGTCAGGAGCCATCCTGCAGGTAGCCAGAACTTTGGAGACTGGTGAACACCACGCAGCACTCAGTTGCATAGCTTAACTACTCCTGATTTTTCTGTGGCGACTGTAAGTCTTTGAAAGAGTCACTGGTTAGATAACTGGTCCAGAAGAGTTAATATTTTTAATATATGTCACCCTCCTGGAAATTACTATCAATGTTAACACCTGTGCATCATTCAGGACAATGCGTCCAGTCCACTGCGTGGACTGTCAGCATGTTGCCTTTGCTGTCCCTGAAGCGCACTCTGCTGCCTCCCTGCCCAGTGGGGATGTTGACACACTTTTCTCATTGGCCCGATGTCTCTAAGCACAGCAGTGAAAAGCATGGAAGCCAAATCTTGGTTTCAGCTGAGACAGAACTGTGCATTACAGTGCACACTTGACTCTCAGCGATTTTGATATTTTGGGTATTTTAATTGGGTATTTTTGGATCTTTTAAGGGTTGTGGCTTAAAGGAGGCTTAAAGAATACTGTGGCAGTCAGCAAGAGGGTGGCTGGTAGCTGAGGCAGGTCAGCCGGGGCTGGAGGTGTAGCGGGGTCGGGTTGAGGGCCCCAAAGGGAAGTTCTGGGGCAGAGAGGCCGCATGGTCTGTCACCAAGAGTGCATATTTTGTAGAATTAAAAAATGCCAGAATTCCAGCAGCAGGGGAGAGAGAAGGTGGGGGCCTTGACTGATGTATGACTTTTGTTGTGTTTGTGGGGCTGGAGGTTACACACAGCTGAGGACGGTGGGTTGATTCTAAGAATAAAACAAAAAGTTCACAGAGATACAGGCACAGGATTGGGGACAATCAAAACCTGAGATCTTTGATGAGTCTCTGAGACCTCAGGACTCCTTCATTACTAACACCCCCTAAACGGGTTCAGCTGCACCGCAAGGAGGGCAGTGCCGCACACATGGCCTGCACCAGTGGTTTGTGGACGAAGGCATCCGGCCTCCTGCAAACTAGTGGCAACAATGGCTTCATCTTTTTCTGGCATCTGTGCTCGGTATTCACCGTCTCCCTGTGTCCTGTGCCCCCCGTCCTGTGGCTGCCAGTGCCCTGGGCAAGGCTCTAGCATTCTTACCATCGTAAAATCACCATCTAGTCCAAGGTGTGGGGGTTAACTTAGAAGAAGCTTCTTTTAGATGAGAAAAGAAGGGGGTGAGGGGACAAAGCCAGGCTCTGTGGCTTCCCTGTGGGCATCCCAGGCCTTCTCACCGCAGCCATTTCTCTCACAACAGAGTAGTGCAGGGGACTGCGGGATCTCTGTGAGTGACCCTGCTGGCTTATGGGACGTTGGCTTCGGATGCTCTGTGACACACCGTGCTGCGTGGGATGATGACAGCTCGGGGAGGAAAGAGGCCCGAGGTCACACTCACCTGCCTCCTCTTAGCCTCTGCAGGCTGCTTCGCCTACCTGGGTAAGTACTGCATCCCTCCCTTCCCCGCCTGTGCCTCTTGGGCAACACCTCACCCCATGTCAAATGGCGGCAGTGTGCATTCTACCAGAACCCTTTCAAAAGCCCTCCTCCCCCAGCATTTCCAAGAATGCTTCATTCCCACTGGCCTTCAGGGACACGCTTAGCAGTACAAGATGACAGTTCGGTACAAGATGACACTGGGTTATTTTGGGTATTTTAATCATTTCCAGTACATACCAGAGGAGGAGGAGGAGCAATAATAATAACTGCCTTTTACTGAGCATTTATTATATGAGATTATGGCAGGCAGTTTGCATTGTTTCTAAGCTTCACGACAACCCTCTGAGATGGTATTATTAGCCCCATTTTACAGATAAGAAGCTGAGACCCAAAAAGGCTAAAGTCACATGGCTCAGAGCCGTGAGACTGTCCGACTCCAGAGCCGGAGTGCTTGTCCGGGCGCAGGGGCAGGCTGGTGAATGGGCCGGCACACAGTCGGGTTCTTCAGAGAAAGATCAGCTCCTCTGGGTTGTTCAGCTCCTAATGGCTGCCTGGATGCTGCGCTTCTCAAAAAGCCCCATTGTTGGATTCTTAAGAGTGTCACTTCATTGCTGTATCCCTCTTCTCCCTCCAGTTGAGGTCCCGCAGGTGACTGTCCAGCCTCCTTCCACCGTCCAGAAGCTCGGAGGAACGGTGATCCTGGGCTGTGTGGTGGAGCCCCCGGGCGTGAACACCACCTGGCGCCTGAACGGGAAGGAGCTGAATGGTTCCAACGATGCTCTGGGATTCCTCATCTCTCGTGGGACCCTCGTCATCACCGCCCTCAACAACCGCACCGTGGGACGGTACCAGTGTGTGGCCCGGATGCCTGCAGGGGCCGTGGCCAGCGTGCCAGCCACTGTGACCTTAGCCAGTGAGTGCTGTCCCTTTGCTCCTGTGCCACGGAGCAGTCTCCCTTCTCCCCCATTCCCTCTCTTCTCCCCATAAAAGGGCTCCCGATCATTGAAATTTTAAATTGGAGCATGGTAGCTGCCCAATGGTCCCAGTGGTGGGAGGGCCACACGCCCTTGTGATGCCTCTGTCTGAGTAGGGGACGTGGAGTGTCTGGGGTGTCTAGAAAGAGGGGAACTGGACTTGGTTTGACTATTTCTGTGGGCATCAGAGCTGGGCCCTGCCACGTCTTTCTGCGTGGTCACTCTGTGGTTTTAAGTGGTCGTGGCAACTGCCCACTGTCCCCTCCATCCTCTGCACAGCGGTTGTGGTTGGAGCATTTACAGGGCTCTGTATGGTCTGAACAGAGCCTGCCCATCCCATTCCCTGTGAGGGGCAAGCATATTACAAAGGCCTGGAATATAAAGAGGAGAACACAGTGAAAAGGAAACTGTGAGAGAAAGGCCTGAAGAGAAGAGAAACAAGGAAGGGATTCGGTGACAGTTCGGTCCAAGGAGGCTGCCAGGAGAGGACTTCATGCCACTCTCGTGTCTAACCACCACTTGGTTTGCCATGGCGCCCAGGCATAGTGCACACGCTACACAATTCTCCACCCATTGTACATACGTCAAATGAGACTTGACTGATTGTCTTAAGTTCCATAGCCCCATCCTTGCAGGCTGAGTCTAGAGTCAGGGGGCTAAGAACCATCTCCCCTTTCTGGATCTTAAAGTGTAGGGCAGAGGAAAACATGCCGAGACTCTGAGGGTGTTTGGATTGAAACTGTGAGATCTTCAGAGCTTGTCCCCCTGTGACTTAGCAGCGCCCCTTCTCCCTGACAGCCTTGTTTTGGGCTTCTATGTCCCCACCATCGTCGCCTCCTGGTGGGGTGGCTCCGGGAGGTTGGTGGTCCTTAGGTTGTGGGTCATGCCTAAGGCAGAAGACTTCTGAAATGCTCCTCTGTCAAAGTCAGCCAGGGTCCCTGGGCTGTGAGGCCGGAGTCCTGGGAGGCGAGTGATGAGAGATGGGGAAGTGAGAAAGCCAGGGAGAAAAGACTATTCTCTGCCCTCTGGTTCCCAGATCCCTGGAGGGACTCCACTGCATGGGAAACAGTGACACAGCCCTGCCCTTTCCTCAGAGGAGGGAGGAAGGCAGGGTGGGGCCCCCTCTCCCCAGGGGGCCAGTCTGAGTCTGGGCTGCTTCTTGAAGCCCCTCTGGCCACGAGAGCCACTTTGTGGCAGAAGGAGCACCCACTGCATCTCTGCATGCTGGGCCTCTGGGGGACAGGCTAATAGCCGAGCCCTCCCCTCCAGCTGTGCTTGTGGGGTGAGTGGGGGACTCGGGAGACTTGGGTAAGGGTGGGGGAGGATGCGGAAAGGTCATCCCTTCGGAAAAAGAAAGGTGGAGGTCAGAGCTGCACTTCCTACTATCATAGTGCTCTTTTATATTTTTAAATTGCGATTAAAATCACATTATAGAAAGTTTGGACTGTATAGAAAACAGTGTTTCTCCTAAGCCTGCCGTCGTCATACAACCGCCATTGTCATTTTGCAGTTGCCCTTCCGGTGCGTGTCCATGCCCATGCATTCACACTGTTGGAGTGATGCTACTGAGTGTGTAGTTTCGACCCTTATTTTCTTCCCTTGACATTGTCTGATAAGCATTTTTCATGGGCCATTTGACCATTTTTACGTTTTCTTTATTGAGTATAAAATGCATCCAGTAAAGCACAGGCAGCATGCTAATGTTAACTGAACAACCTGATGCATTTTTCACGTGTGCACTCAGAGTAACTATTATTCCAGCAGGCTCCCTCATGCCCCTTTCTGGTTAGTCTGCCCCCATGCCCCACCAGAGCAGCAGCATCGTTACTCATGGCCCTAGAATGTACCCCGAGTGTCTCTACCATAATGTAGTGAATGCCTTTCCTATTGCCAATGAGGTTGCTTCCAGTTGTTCATTACTACAGAGAAGGTGTGCTTTTTAGCAACGTTTGGGCCTTTGAAGGGTAATGCTGCTCATCTAGGAGGAGAGTGCATCTGCAAATGGCCAGCACATGTCTGTGAAGGCTCAGAAACTCCATAACTGTTCATTTGGCCTAATTAGAAGCCAGCCTGCACCTTTTATTGATTGGAAGAAGGGAGAGTTGGAGAGTGGAAGATTTATTTTGGAGCCCTCCTTTTACTTCAAGGTGTATCTGTATGAGGAGAGACAATTTATAGCTTTATTAAAAAAAAAAAATTCCTGGCCACCTCTTTCTCTAGTGCTTGAAGGGATCTGCGGTTGGCAGTGAGGACAAAGGGAAGGGTTTGGTTGCAACACAAAAAGGCACAGTGAGAGAAGGGGCTTGTGCAGGAGCCAACTGAGTCTTGTTTGAAAGCCAAAAACTATTGGCTTGTCATTTAGACATGAATCAGAAGTGAAATGTTTGGGCCTGACCAGGAGGACGGAGAGGTTCTGGAAATGGGGAGACGGGCATGGAGGGGTTGTGTCATGGAGAGCAGGGAGTGGGTAGAGTGGGACTGCGGCCTCCCAGACTTGGAGGAGGCAGCGGGAAGGCAGGAGAGGCGGGAAAAGGGGTGCTGTCTTTGGGTTAATGCCACGGGGCATTTGGCCCGGACTCAGCAGTTAGATTAAGTTTCCGAAAGCACATTCCTGAGCAGAATGGAAGCTGTGTTTTGCTGGTTGGCTGGTGTATGAGGGAGGCTGAGCAGGAGAAGGGATTACCAAAGGCATAGTCTGCATTTAGAGGCACGGCTGGGCAGCGGCGTGCTGGTGTGCACGCACGCGCACACACACCCCTGCACTCAGCATGTGAGACTTCCTTTTCCTCTGGGGCCTCTTGTGCATGTGTTCAGATGTTTATCCTCAGATGAAAAAAATGTGCAGAGTGGCCTACCGGCGGGACTGTGCCTCCTGCATCTTAGTGAACTTCTTTTGATGGCGGTGGCTAGGACGTGGCTGGAGGCCTCGGGCTGAACTTTCCTGGTCCAGACCTCTTTCACCCTGATGCTGGAGGGTGGGGGTTGTGCTTAGACTCCACCCCTTCCTGGTGACATCATCTTCTGGTCGTCAGGTAAAACTGAACCACCTGAAGTGTCTCAACTCTGCACCCCTCCCCTGCACTCTAGGCTGCCCTGGCCGTGTGGGTAATGGCCGTCATCACACTCTGTGGAGGTGCCTATCCCGGTTTCCTCTGCAGAGGACTTTGCTTTCTTACTGAGCCTCAACTTTATTTGTGGTAAATCTCTCCTGCTGCCACTGCCTGACTTCAGACCTCCTCGTCTAATTCTTGCTTTTTAAAGTGCTTGTGACTTCGATTTCCTTTATTCCTTTCCCTTTTCTGTTCACAAGCTTTGGGCCAAGAGGCCAAACATGCTCAGATGTTCCCACTGTGTGCACCTGAGCCAGCAGCAGACATTGCTGACGGACGCCATGCCCCTCTTCCTGGCCCTGACTTGGCCCGACTCAGCCCAGGACTCGCACTCACCCAGCGCAGCGGGTGCTCAAAGCTGGGCACCAGAGCTAGCGTTCAAAGTGCAGGCTGTTGTTTCGCCCCTTACTTCCAGTAAGCTGCCATTGAGATAATTACTCCTATGTGATTCTTCATATTTCCTAAAAGTTTTGAATTAATTCTCCCAATTATCCTATCATCCCTAGGTTCCAGTTGACTTTGGAAATAAAATAGGTGGTCACTGGGTAGTAATGCTGTATCTGGGAATTTTAGTCCTCAAGCTGACGTGGAATCTTAAGCCGATGCTGACTTAATGGGGGGTGAACCTGGAACTCCGCCATGCAGGTCTTTCCGCACTCAGAGCAGGCACCCACTCCTGAGTCATCCTCTCTCTGCATCAGCTTGTCGGGTGAGACAGCTGACAGATGAGGACGGAGCTCCCCTTGGAGGAAAGATCATAAGGTGACAAGGGCCTGTGTTACCAGAATTTAACTCATGAATACAATGAAGAGCCAAAATGGTATAATGGAAAAAAAACAAGGCACTGGAAAAAAAAAGATACTGGATTTAACATTTTAATCCCAACACTCAGAGTTAGTTCATGTGGCTCTGAACAAGTCACTTAATCTCCCAAATTGTCACAACTGTGAAATGAGCACAATAATCATGACAGCACTCTCATGGATTTTGTTGGTTTGTTTGTTTGTTTGAGGACCAAATGAGAGAATGCGTGATGGTAATATTTTTAAGCATTTTGTAAATTCCAGACTTCATCCATTCACCAATTTGGTCAACAAACATTTGTGGAGTGTTTTCCTGCAGGAGCCTCTGGGCCTGTGTCCTGCCCTGAGCTGCCCAACTCCATCCTGGGGACTGCCCTTTGGAAGACAGAGTTCAGGGGGTGGCAAAGCTCCCAGTCGTGGCCAGAACCCAGAGAGAGGACGGGCTCGTTGGGAAGTGAGAACTAACCCACTTCCTGTGAATTTCTCTGCTGCCCACGTACACCTGTTCTCCAACCCTGTGTCCCATCTCTCAGCTGCCTCTCCAAGCAGCCCCCGGTGTCACTGCATTGTCATCACTGGGGCCCACTCGGCTGCCCGTTTATGCCTCTCCTGGTCCACTGCTGCTCATTCTTCCTGCCAGACAGTCGCTGGTTTACACCGGCAGGCTGGGCCGACCCTCACCCTCGGGACAGTGAATTCCAGAGGCCATGCCTCTCTTTGCTCCGCTTCCCATAGCTCTGATTCCCATCAGGTACTTCCTTAACGTCTTCTATGCTCTAACCTTGAATTAGAACAGGCCATTAAGGACCCCTGTAAGCATTTCTTTCTTAAAGTATCTCTAGCTTCCTTTATCCCTGCTCTAGTCAGGGTTCTACGGAGAAGCAGAACTAATTTAACATAAGTATATAGACAGAGAGGGAGAAAGAGAAAGAGATTTATTTTAAAGAATTGGCTACCAGCCCTGGTCAGTGTGGCTCAGCTGGTTGGAGCATCGTCCTGTACACCAAAAGGCTGCAGCTTTGATCCCCAGTCAGGGCACATACACAGGTTGTGGGTTTGATCCCAGGCTGGGGCAACTGATCAGTGTTTTTCTCTAACATCGATATTTTTTCTCTCTCTAAAAGCAGTGAAAAAATGTTCTCAGGTGAGGGTTAAAAAAAGAGAAGTGTAATTTTAGGCTGCTCTGTAGAGAACAGGCCTGGCACACTGGAGTTTACTAAACATTAAACAGAAATTTTTATATTAAAAAAAAAGAATTGGCTCCCATAATTGTAGAGGCTGGTGAGTCCAAAATGCATAGGGGTTCATGAGTTCCACCCGGGAAACAGCAAACCATCTGTTTTCCAGTGCTGGGTTCGGTATTTGAACGTTTCAGAAATTGGTGTCCGGAGAATTGGGGCGTTTAGAATTCCCAAGAGAACAGTGGGACCGCGTCCCCACGGTGGAGGATCTCTTAGCAGAGATGGAGAAGATGGTCTGCAGGAACACGTGAGCCGCAGAGCAAGCCAGACCCATGAGTGGCCTCCCAGAGATGCAAACAGATTTCAGTGGGAGCTCAGGCTAGCAGTGGTGATTCACTGGGGGGCGGGAGGAGGGAGAGGAAGACTCAGAGTTGAGCTTGAAGAATGTGTGGGAGACAACCTTTATCTCGAATTGTTTGAGTCCTCACATACCTTCCTCAGACCTTCAACAACTAAATCCAGCTGTCAGCATCGTGTACTTAGACTTAAGCCCGGCGCAGTTTCCAGCACAAGGCAGATATGTGTGAGCTGACTTCCAGTGCGGTATTTCCATGGTGAGTTCAAACAGATCCCAAATCTAACCGCCAGCTGGTCGTCTTTCTTGCTACCCTATCCTGTTCCCCACTCCACTCCCAACCCCTACTTCTCACTGTTTCTCATCTCTTTTCCCGTTGGGAATGGACATTTTGTGATTAAGAAAATAAAAAGAACCTTGTGGTGTTTTTTCCAACACCAAAACAAGGAATTGTTGCAAATTGGAAAAACACTTGTTGGCTTGGATGTCTCAGAGAAACCTGTGCAAGCCCTTTGTTTGGGATGAAGGGCTGGCAGCGGGCAGTGTGAAGTGTCAGGGGAAGGGAAAGACAGGTGGCTCCTGAGCTGCCCCCAAAGGGGAAGGGAGTCTGCAGCTGAGAGCTCAGGCTGAAGACACCGGTCAGGCTGATGGGGTCTACTTTGCCAGGAGAGACAGACAGCTCCGTATGGGGGTACGCAGTTGAAAAAGAACTGGCTTGAGCTTAAAACTGAACTACTTTGTACTTTGCCGGTTGGACAAGAACATTATTGAGAGACAGCTTAGTCCCAAAAGGTGCTAAGCAACTTGAAATCTGAATAGGGAATAACTAAGAAACAGCTTATAGTTTTAGGCCAAAGCATATTAACCCTTTTTGTTTTCCCCTAAATACAAGTAGAAATTCCCAACTCAGAAGAATGTTCTCGATATTCAGACAACACTGGCAATACTGATTCCATCAGACCTGGTGCAAGTGCCCAGGCAAATGCGTGGTATAAGCTCTGCTCAGGGCACCTGGATGACAGCTGTCTGCCCTAAACACCAGGGTTCCGATGCTCTGTTTAGTAATTGTCGATGTTTTCCAAAGGAAGACCTCAAGACTGTGGCACATCTACCAAGGACACGCTTGGAACTCTTGCTGTAGCCCGCTCTTCTCAGTCTGGTTTTTGCACACATAACTACATGCTTAAATAGAATCCCAGGTCCATTTCTAAGCTAAGGAACATACAGTGTGTTGGGTAGGATTATAGATGCAGTGAGCCAGAACACTTTGAGAAGCCTTTTGCCTAAGAAGATGAAGGAAGGATCACAACAATAACCTTTTATCAGCGATTTCACTTTCCATGGATTTAGTCACCCACGGTCAGCTGTAGTCCAAAAATAGTAAATGGAAAAATTCCAGAAGTAAATAATTTGTAAGTTGTAAGTTGAGCAGTTCTGAGTAGCACGACGAAACTTCACATGCCGTCCTGCTCTGCCCTGCCCCGCCCGCGCTGTGAGCTGTCCTTTGCCTGGTGTACCCACGCTGTAAGTCACTGAGCACCCGTCTCGGTTCTCAGGTCGACTGTCACAGAACTGCAGCGCTTGCGTTCAGGTCATCCCTGTTCTACTTAATAATGCCACATTTACGTAATAATTCTACAGCGTGTTGTTATAATTGTTCTATTTTATTATTAGTTGTTGTTGTTAACCTCTTAGTGTGCCTCTCAGCTTTCACAAGTGCACACATACAGCCATGTGCCACGCCGTGACAGGGATGCGTGCTGAGAAGTGTGTTGTTGGCCGAGTTCATTGTGCGGATGTTGCAGACTGTACTTACACAAACCTGGATGGTACAGCCTACTGCACAAGAAGGCCTGTTGCGTGTAGGCTACAAAACTGTGTAGCATGTTACTGTGCAAACAGCATGAGGTTAAATCAAGCTCGAGAGAAAATGATGCAATCAGAGATGCCTGAGGGTGCTGCTGGCATAACACTGCATACTGTTTACAGCAAACTTCTTTATAAGTAAAAACTACACTCTAACAATAAAAATACAGTGAATACATCGGCCTGTAGCAGTCATTTACCACTATTGTCAGGTGTTATGCACTATATGTAATTATACAGACGATGCTCCTATGTGACTGGCAGCACAGGGGTTGTTTACACCGGCGTCACCACAAGCACACTAGTAGTGCATCATGCTGACCTTAGGACAGCTACAGTGTCACTAGGCGACAGGAATTTTTCAGCTCCATTAAAATCTTATGGGACCATTGTCACATATGCAACCTGTGGACCAAAACGTCACAGTGCAGCACATGACCGTGTAGAGTGTGCGGCACATACTGAGTAGAGTGTGCAGGGTTTGGTACTGTCCACAGTTTCAGGTGTCCACTGGCGATCCGGGCTTGGAACGTAACCCTCATGAATAAGGGGCGTGGGTGAATGCTATAATTAGCTTGCTTGAAATCACTGGAATCCTTTAGAAAACATTATGCAAAACAAGTTTTTAAAAATCTTTTATTCATTTATATTTAGGGAGAGGGGAAAGGAGAGAAAAAGAAAGGGAAGGAAACATTGATCGGTTGCCTTAAGTACCCAGACGGGGACTGAACCCACAACTCAGGCATGTGACCTGACCAGGAATTGAACCGGTGACCTTTCACTTTGCAGGTGATGCGCAACCAGCTAAGCCACACTAGACAGTACCAAGATGATTTCTTTAAAATGAAAAAGAAAGAATCAGCCCTGGCTGGTGTAACTCTGGATTGAGCACCAGCCTGGGAAAGGTCGCCGGTTCATTCCTGGTCAGGGCACAAGCTTGGGTTGCAGGCCAGGTCCTCGGTTGGGGGTGTGCAAGGGGCAGCCAATCGATGTTTCCCTCGTACATATATATTTCTCTCCCTCTCTTTCTCCCTCCCGCCCCCTCTCTTTAAATAAATAAATAAAATCTGTACAAGAAAGAATTAAGAGAACACGTGAGTCCATTGGCTCTTCCTTTTCTGTGTGTAGAAAAGTTTAGGGATTTCCACTTTGATCTTGTTTTTAGAGTATCAGCCATTTTTAGGATCTGGTAAGAACCCTGAGAACAAAAGAACAGTGAGTCTGTCCTGTAAACAGAACAAATGTTCACTTCTAAGATAAAGAACCATTTCTTAATAGTGACGGAAAAATATGTAAGCAAAAAAAAAACCCTCTAAAAACTAAAAAATCTTGCCGAGATGAAAAAACAGCACTTTTTTTCCTATGGGGAAAACTGTGTTTAATTTTGAGTGACTGTGCTCCTCTTCTACTAAAAACCTTTGAAGATTCCGGGAATCAGACTGGGCTCAGCCTACAGCAAGGTGAGCTAAGCCTGTCTCTGAGCCCCGCAGTCCACTCCAACCCCAGCGACCTCGGCGTGTTCTCAGTTCATCTGGCGCTTGCCCCTTGTTCTTGGAGTGGTGCCCCATCTGCCTGCAGCATCTTCCTCTCCACCCCCTTCCCCAGAAAGTTCCTACCTCCCTTGGTTTAATGAGTTCCTTTTCAGTTTTCAAGACTCAAGTATCTTCTCTTCTAGGAATCTAGACCCCTTTTCGTGACCCCTTCAACTCCCCAAGTGTCTGGAGTAGGGTCTCTTCTCCCCAGCTTCGTAAATGTTGTGTGGGGTGTATTTCGATCCCACCATGGCCTCATTGCCTGGGGGCAGGAAGGTGACCGTTCATTTCTGTGACCGCCCTGCTCTACACAGGGCCTGGCGCACAGTAGGCCTTCAGAGTGTCTAGCAAGAGGAATACTGTAGATAAAATATGTTTGAATTCTGGAAGATCAAAAATGGCTTGCAGAAAGTGAACCAAGTCTTCTTCACCAAATCCTGAAGTATTAAACATTTTAAGGAAGTAAGAAAGGATGAAGCAAGAACTCAGGATATACACAGGTTGAACATACAAAGAAATTCAGGAAGGGCCTAGAAAAACTGTTGGCTATGAGAAACAAAAGTCTGCTTAAAATAAATTGAGATGTTTGGAGGAAACTTTGGAACCTTTGAAAGGAGATGCCAATGAATGTGGTGGCTCTGTGTCCTACCAGACACCTCAGGGGACACTGTTGGAGGTGGGGGTGGGTGGCATCAGAAGCCACTGCCCTCCGGACTCTGTAGTTCCCAGGTGTGAGGGCAGAAGCAGGAACCGCTGTGGGCTTCAGTGGCTTCAGGACAGTGTCCCTGCCTCTCCCACCTAGAATTCTGCTTTTAAAGGCATGCTGATGCTCATCTTCATTCTTCCTCTGAGCGCCTTGGGCTCCCTTTCACTCCTCTCCCTCTCTCTGGGCAGGCTGCCTGCCTGCCAGAGTCTGTGCCAGGGCCCAGATCTGCCTCTGATGAGTCCAGACCACCAGGATTCACATTAATTTTCCCATTGCTAGAGTTTATAGTTTATATTGAGTTGATCAGAGAAATATGTGTGATGTGGGTTGCTGGCAAATAAATCTTTTTTTCCTTCTTCTCTTTTTCTCCAGTGTATTTTTTCAAACCATTTCATTCTTCCCTTTGGTCCAAAAGAAACTCCCCAGTTCTGCTCACCAGCCCCACCTCACAGCAGCACCAAAGTCAGATAAACGAGATGGTCTGCAGACGTCCTGGCTCATCTGGCTGCCAGACTCAGTGGAGACATCGCCCCATCCTTGACTTGTCTTCAAGGATTAATTACATTTCTCGTTCTCCTCTTATGTCTTTTTTAAAATATATTTTTAATTGGTTCAAGTCAAGGAATTCCTGAAGCATTAGGCCAGTTTATTGCAAATCGTTTAATGACACTGCAAACTAGATTTCTTATTTGTCCTCCTGCTTCCTCTCACACCCCCCCTTTTCATGCCTTCTCCCCTCTCCTGCCCACCTACTGTCAGGGCTTCCATCTTCATTCCCATCCCCCCAGCTCTGCACGCTCTTCTCCAGCCTCAGCTTTCTCTCACTGCTCAAGTCTGGGTGCAAACCCCACCTCAACTCAAAGGAAAGGAAAGAAACGCAAGATTTAACAACTAATGTGTTTGGCATCTGCAAAGGTTTCTCCCCCCACCCCGCCCCATGGAAACTGTTTTTTATTTAAATAAAAGAGAGTGTGTCTTGTTTTCATCAGAAAGTGTGTTTGAGGAATTTTATGTCATGTTTCCATGGCTGGCAGGAGAGTGCTTCGGAGCCCAAATTATTTGTGCAATTGCACAGGCAGGAAAAAAACACCCAAAGAGAGCAAATCTATTTATTCACTCACCCTGCCTGCGAAGAGAGGAGGAGTACTCACTCTGCCAGGCTCCTTTCTAAATTTTCTCGGGAGACCCAAGTGGCCTGACCCAGGCTGGAATGCTGGTCGAGGTGGGGCTATGCTTGCCGGAATCACTCTGGAAAGTGCTGTCTCCTGCTTTGTGTACGTCTTGTCCATTAAAGCTTCTCATGATTAGGAACTATGTCTTCTGATATCTTCTGCAGTGCCTGGCATAATACATAACCTCCAGCTCCTGACTGACTGAAGGAATGTTTCAGTGATGCCTGGAGCGATGGTATTGTGCTGAATGCTGACTACAGAATATCCTGATTTGCCCTGTCTTGTGGGTTACTGTGGGTTTGGTTTCAGTGGTTGGTGTGCCAGGGCAACAGACTGGCAAAGGGCTTAGTCACTATCCAGGATGCATGGTTTCTGAGATGCTTGCCCATCCCACAGCAACCCCCCTCTCCTTGTCAGGAGCTAGGCTTTCGGATCTAGTGAAAGCACTGTCGAGCTCCACCCTGTACTCTGCTTCTAGAATTGATTCACTTGCAAAGCACTTTCTTTCAGAGAACTAGTCTGGGTTCATGCCAAGCCTTGGTTCCTCAGGTAACTTGAAGGCTGAGAGCAGTGTGGTGATTCTCTGCCATCGCCCTTTGGCACAGCAGTCACGGGAACTGGGGAGCCTCTGCACTGCCAGAGGCGGCACAGGGAGGCCGTGCCAAGGACCCTTCACCTTCTCCAACTCCACCTCCAAGCCCGTCTGTAGAGCACTGAGCCACAGGCTCTGCCAGAGACAGCTGATAGGAGCTTTGCTTCCCTTGCACTTTTCCATCTTTCCAGAAGGGACTGAGGTGGAGGGAAGAACTATGGGGTCAGCATGCCACTGAGGAGTGCTCTGCCAGAGCAGAACCTTTCTGTGCTTTGCCACAGATATAACAAACCACCACACAGACAAGTTGGGGCCTGGAGGCCATGAGAGGTAGGGAGTAGAAATATCAGTCAGTCCAGAAACTTGCCAGTGGCCGCGAGGCTACAGAGCCATCCTGGCAGCACTGCCAGGGAGCCCACTGAGGAGCCCCCGCAATCTGCTGGCTCGAGTCCAGACCTCAGCAGATGAGTGCAGGCTTGTCTTATGATCCCTGAGAGCAGGCAGGCAGGGAGGCCAGGGCTGACTGTATGGGAGAAACGCCAGGGTGGGGAGAAAGCCAATTTTCTTAAGTGGGCTCATGGAAATGGGGGCATTAGTAACTCCTTGCAGCTTCCAGCCAAAGGCCCCATTGTACCTGACTTCTTAAACAGAATTGAAGTTTGATCTGGAGCCTGAGTGAGGGCTCAGGGAGAAGAGGATGAAGTAGGGGAACCCCTTGAAAGTGATTGTCAAATTTAAGGGTTACACTTGGAGCATTCTGCTGAGGCGTGGTGCGGTGTGGCACAGCACAGTATGGCACGGTGCACCTGTAACCATGTGTAAATTCTGTGAAAATCAGGGGGATGAGCCTAATTAAGATTTGACAGTTTTGCATTATGATAATGCATGAATCTATACCAAATATTGTAATTTAACACATACTTCTACTGAGCCTTTTAGTAAGTAAAGGACTGAGTCTAGAAGGTGGTGCGAAAGAAATTCAAAAAGGGCTCAAGCTAAAACTTGTCAACTGTGGTTTCTCCTGTGAGCTGGGGGATGGCCGCCACACCCATGTGCCTCTAAGTGTCTTTTATTTGCCTCCCCCCCGCATGTGTGATGTACCTGCACATGTGAAGAGGAAACGCGGAGCACATCGCCGTGATTTGTGTCTGAACAAATGCCTGTGATGTGGTATCCAAGGTCCTACAGAAGTGATAGATCAGAAGATCAATGTTCCCTTAAGAAATCGAGCACTTAAAAGGCAAGGACCTCGCCAGGGTTTTGTTTGGAACCTAGATTAATATGAGCTTCCTCAGAAAGCACCAAGTTCTGCTGAAAGTAAGGAAGGTCAGTGAACTCCGAGATGGCCCCAGCAACCAGGGCTCCTGACCTGCTGAAAGCTGCAAAACCAAAGTGGGCCTATTGGCATTTGATTAGTGCAGATGAGTTAATAAAATAACTGGAAGACTACACAAAGGGAGGAGGCAAAAGAGGGTCTGAGGGAAGGTAAGAGGATTAAAGCTGCAGAAACATTCCACTAATGGATTTCTCAAACACACCAGCCAACAGGCAAGGACAGGTGTCCTGTCAAACCATTTCCCCGTGAAACCTGATCCTTCCTTCTGAATCAAGGCCTGCTAACCCCATTTGTAGCTAAAGGGCCTGTCCCTGATTCCCAGTGAGACTGCCTGAGCAGCCCAGAGACTAGCCAGGAAATCAGTTTTGCAGACAAAGGGGCCTGGGAACAGGCTGCTTTCCTTCACATGCAGCCGAATGGATCTCTCTGCACCTGCCCTGCCTGGTGGCTAATGAGGCTGTTATTGATCATGAAGCTTCCCTTTGTCCCTGGTCTCCTTGCTGCCCAAAACCACTAGAAGAGGGCTGCTGTGATTTTCAAATCGTCCATCACTTTGTCACTCTGCCTTTGATCACTTAGTGAAACTCAGCTTTTGCTCCAGCAGCCAAATTGGGAGTTTGTCTAGTGAAGCAACAGCTAAGACTTAAGTTTAGGAGGCACAAGGAGAGGATAGGGCCAAGGGCTAAACTGCTGCTTATTTGTTTTGAAGCCAGGAAGGCTTGCCGGCCAGTCAGCCCTGGTGGGGAGCTGGGTACGCAGCTGGGGTGTCTTCGGTCCTGCCTGCGCAGGCTGTTGTGCACATGTTGGCATCAGAACACAGGGGCTGTCTACCCACATGGCTGACTGGTGCCCGGCATTGTGCCTCCCCCACCGCACAGCCTTCTGTCTCTCGCCTGGCCATTGTGAGAGGGTGCGGAAGGAGCCAAGAGGGGCATAGAGGGGCACGGTGTTTCTAGGACTGGGTGGGTGAGGTGGGTGCATGGAGGAGGGCATGCTCGCTGCCTGAATAAGCCCTCAGTTACAATGGGGCAGTAGCCCACGGCTATTAAGATGGATATGGCATTCTGTTGCCAAACTCCTTTCAGTTGCTCACATCTTTGTTGTAAAATGATCTGTTAGGTTTAAATATATTCTTGCTTGAGGCAAATTTTCTTGGAATGAGGTAAAGCTATGGGGAAGGGTAGAAAAAACTCTTAGTGGAGTATTTTTAGGTGTGTATCAGACCATTGAAGAGACTGCTTCCCAGTGACAGAGGAATTTCCAGATGCCCCTGAGCTCACAGCTCACTCTGTTGGGGGAAGCCTCCTGACTCGGCAGGTACACATGCACTGAGCTGAGAAGGGTTAAGGCCTTCGTATCATGTAAGTGCATTGCTTTTGGAAGCAGTTAGCAATATTCAGCTAGAACACATCGAGCACAGGCTGTCCGCCCTTTTCCCTAGTCCATATCTTCTTTTCTGAGAAAAAAACGCATCCAGTGAGTGTCTCAGCTGAGAGGCTCACCCATAACTGGGTGCTGTAATTTGGGGAGCCCAGTGCAAAATGAAAATGTGGGGTCCCTTGTTCAAACATTATTAAGAATTTCAAGATGGTGACAGCAGACCTTTAAACCAAGCATTGACCCCTTCCATGCACAGGGCCCTATGCCACTGGGCAGGTTGCATGCTCATGAAGCTGGCCGTGGGCTCAACCTGCCAAAGTATTCAACAAGGATTTAGAGAGCATTTATTGTTTCCTGAATACTGTGCAGAGGGTGGGCCGGAGGGGAGGTAGGGGGCTAGAAGGTAAAATAGACTGGTCACTAGGAATTTACAATTTAGTTAGGGTCAGATATCAAACACACAAAATTAAATACTGATGAGATAATTCCTTAAAAGCCCAGAAGGCCCTAAACTAGTGTGGGCTCTCTCAGAAAGCACAAAGTTCTCTGGCAAGTAAGGAAGGTCATGCATCCAAAGGAAGCGACCCTGGAGAGTCTCCCTCGGGCCCCTGGCACCACTGGGGCGGCCTGCGGAGGGAGATGGAGTCATGGGAACGAACTGGGAGCCCGTCATTGTTTTGCCACGCCATTCCGTGAACAGCAGGTATTTCTTACTCCACGTTTATTAGACCTGCTGTACCCCTTTCCTGTGACCCCGGAAGTAACCTCTCAAGAAACCCTCTATTTTTAAAATAGCCACACTTACATAAAAGGTCGGCCACACTTGAATAAAAGGTTCGTAGAAAATTTGTTGTGCTGGGCCCTTATCCTTGAGCTCACAATGCAGACCAGCTCGGCCAGGGAATTTGAGTTCATGGACAGCACAAGTGGGCGTCTTGTACCTGACTGAGCAGCCAGCGCCAAGACAGTCGTTCCTTCAGTCATTCAGCATTTACTGGGCACCTACTCGGGTCAGGCCTGGGTTAGGTTCAGAAAACACATATTTGAAGCCTCGGTCCCTGCCCCTAAACAGTTCACAACTGATATAGTAATCAAAGGGACTATGATCCTTTCATACAAACAAAAGGGCTCTCCTGCCCTGGCTTGACTGAGAGCTTCTGGAAAGTTCCATTAAGTGAGGACCTCCTGACCTCACTAAGTGCCTTAATCACTGGACTCTCCTTCGGTGACAGTAAGTTTGTTTTTCATAATTATCTCTTGTGTAAGAAACCTGACTCCCCACTGCTCCTGTTGCCTTCTCTGGGTCTTCTGTGGAAACGGCACAGGCAGGTGGGGTCTTGCAGTGGGATTGTGGTAAACTCCGATGGTTATCAGGTCTCGGGAGCTGAGCAGAATTTGGTGTGGACACCACGCAGTGAGGGAGCCTCTAGGGTATTTTCGAAGTACCATTATGAAGAGAGAGTCTGGGTAAATATTTTTACCTCTCTTTGTCTTACTCTGGTTTTGTTGAACAAACGGCCCATTCTGTTCCGTAGTATCAGTGACTCAGCTCCTACAAAGAGAGTTTTGTAGTTTGGACTGTTGGATTGGTTGGGAAGCGTTCTGCTCTTATTCCAGATGGATATCCATCTTCTCTCTGTTTAGATCCCAGTCTTATTGCCACCCTGCCAGGATGGCCACTGTGCTGCCAGGGCCTGCAGCCTGGTGTCAGGGTCCTCGGCCTCCTCTAGACCCCTGCCATTAAGCCACACCAAAAAGGAGTGCCCTCTTTGCCTTAGAAAACCTGTCGGGCATCCACAGATCCCCAGCGCAGCCCTAAGAAGGATTAGCCATGACGCAGAGTACAGCTCCCGAGTAGCAGGAATCCCCTCTGGTCATAACCGCAGTTGGTAACCGAGCAAAATCCTGGGCCTGCCGCTCTTCACTGTGGATGCCCGAGCAGAACCAGGGAAGGCTATTCTCAATTGGACCACAGAAGACATCAGCATTCCCTTTTATTTTTCCCTTCTGTCTCCATTAGCTGGGCTGTGCCAGGATGTTTGTGCCTTGACCCTGACCAGGTTTTGTAGTGGGTCTGGTCAACTTGTCCCCAGGTCTCAGTGTAACAAAAGAGGCTGGTCTGCTTCACAGACATCTCCACATGGAATTCTTTGCATCCACCCCCGCCCTGCAGCTTATATATACGAAGTTGAACTCCCATGCAGTATAGAGGGCCACACATTCCATCCTTTAAAAACTGCCATGGACAACAAAAGGCTAGAGGAAGGGTTTGGAGAACCCCTAGAGGGGGTTCTGCCACTGTGTGTTGTGACAAAAGACTCCAAAACACAAGCCACCCTGAAACATCGAGTGTTTTGTCCATTGAGGCCCAACCGGCACCTTTGCTTCTCTCCACAGATCTCCAAGACTTCAAGCTAGACGTGCAGCACGTGATCGAAGTAGATGAGGGGAACACGGCGGTCATCGCTTGCCACCTTCCTGAGAGCCACCCAAAAGCCCAGGTCCGGTACAGTGTCAAACAAGAGTGGCTGGAGGCATCCAGAGGTGAGCGAGCAGGAGTCCAGCGACCAAGGCCAGGAGGGAAGCTGGCCGCCCCCGACCTCTGCTTCCCAAACCCCTATCAACACCTGGTAGATCCCTCCTCACGCTGGTCAGCTGCCTTCAACCTTGATATTCATCCCTGGAGGATCGTAAAGTGATTAACCTCTTTTATGGAGGTCTTCTGCCTTGTCATGAGGAATTTCTTTACCCTTTGAGGCCCTGGAAGCTGTTGCTGAGCTGCTGCTGTGTGATCAGGGCTGTCAGCACAGGGCTCCAGATTTCCCCCCCACATGAGCTCCCGGCCAGCAGGCAAAAGCAGAAAGGGTGCCTGGCAAACCTGTTCCTGTAGGTGTAGAGTGTGGGGTGGAGCTCGTCCCTGCACAGCAGAGCAATCTCTTTAGTGGAATTTGAGTTTTCCCTCTTCCCATTTTCCTGGTAACAGCCACCTGGGGGAGGCCAAGCTCTGGTCCACAGAGTGCGGGCAGTGAGACAGGATGTTTCATCCAGAACTGACCTGCACTCAAGGCCAAGTAGACCCTGCTGACTGAACCCCACAGCTCAAAGTGTGTACCTTTTAAATAGCCTATAAGCTTTTAAATATTTTTATTAACTTTTTCTGGTTAAGCAAGGAATATATGTTCACTGTAGAAAATACATGAAACTAATTTTTGAAAGTGTAAAAGCCCTAATCCCGCTCCTCAGAAATAACTGGGGACAGAAAACTGCACTGATCTCTGCTGTTCATAGCGGAAGCCTGGAGTGAGCCCCTAGAGAAGGCCTGCACATCCCACAAGGGTCAAGGGCTTTCCCATTCTGTCTGGCATTTGCCTAAGAAGCTCACACCCAGGGACAGGCAGGTACCAGGCTTAGCGAGTCCCAAGTACCGGGACACCACCGCTCCCAGTACGGGCCAGCAGAGAGCTCAGAGCTGAGCGCCAGCAGTGTGCCTGCCAGGAAGCTGGACTCTGTTCCACTCACTGGTGTATCCAGCAGCGTGAATCTGTCTCCTGTGGAAAGAAGCAGACCACAGCCCTGAGCCCCATTCCCTGGAACCCCTGGCCCAGAGGCAGACACAGCCTAGCAGGCCAGTGACACAGAAGGAAGGGCTTCAGTGGCCTTCTTAGAGGGTGGTAGTTGGGAGTCAGAATATTCCTCCCTGGTTGCAGAAATTCAGCAGTGAGGTGGCTCAAAGCTGTGACTGTGACAGAGACTGATGGGAAGTTCTAAAAGTCAACTCCCCTCCCTGCTGTTGGCTTGTGGGGATGATCATCTCACGTCATCGCCGTGTATGCAGCGTGGCACCCCCCCCATCCTTACAATGGCTGAGGCAGCACACATTACACCATTTGATATTTGAGTCTAGGACTGGTAGACCCCAATTCCTGCTACCTTTCACCATACCAGCTCCCTTGAAAATATAAAATGCTCCTCCACAAACCTGGGTACTAACTCCGGGGGAGTCAGCCAGTCAGCTAGCTGGCACTTCTGTCCCACAGGGAGCAAGGTCTTATGGGGAAAATTGCATTTCCAGGGTGGGCTTGTTGGGATTCAGGTGCACAGCTCCTGGGTCCTGCCCTACCTGTCCCTTCCCCCCACCTGTGTGGGAGCTTTGGCTGTAGTATTTTAGACCCATGCTCGCTTCCCCTGCTCTTTCCTCAGATAATTACCTGATCATGCCATCCGGGAACCTCCAGATAGTAAACGCCAGCCGGGAGGACGAGGGGACGTACAAGTGCGCCGCCTACAACCCAGTGACCCAAGAAGTGAAAACCTCGGGCTCCAGTGACAGACTGCGTGTGCGCCGTAAGAGGGGAGGCGGGGTCTGGGGTGCCACAGCCCGTTCCCTAGCTCTGTGCTCCAGCTCTATGCTCTCCGTGGGATGGGGGCACCCCACCCCACCCCACCCCACCCCACCCGAATGCCCAGCTTTCACAGTCTACTGCCCTTAGGCTTGGCTCACTGGGCGGCTGTGCTTTCGAGTCACTCACTGTGAGTAGAGCTACTTCTCACTCAAGTAGAAGAGTTGAGAGCTCTTCCTTGGGTAACCCTGAGAGGATGGAGGTCAGTTGGGATGTGTGGGCTGGGGCAGGACAGTCTGGCTCTCAGCAGCTGCTGGCCAATGCGTAGGAAAGACCATGGTGCATTTGTGCCCACATCAAGGCCGCCAGTCTGCACTGCTGAAGTTTGCCCAACACCTCTCTGTGGTGAAAATCTGTGGGGGCCCACACATGCCCCCATTATATAAAAGCAGCTCCCTTTGCTGAGCTCGTTCCATGTATCAGGCTCTCTCCTAGACTCTCTGTGTGTTCGGTGTTGTGACATCTTAATGTGGAATTACTAGATTTTGGAGTCGGCACCAGTAGCAGATGATGAGGCAAAATTTCAGTGGTTCTCACTCACCTAATTTTTCATCAATAATTTTGTATTCTTGTTCTGAAAGAGGGCCACCCAAGCTGTGTGAGTTACAGGTCTTATAAAACCTTATCTGTCCCTGGTTGGCACATAAAGCAAAAATCACACATAGTCAATGTGCTTCTTGAAGGTTCCCAAGGAAGGTGGCACATTGAAAAGCAACATGCCTTTCAATAAGTTCTACCTGGTCTCTCCCCAGCGTTGAAAAAAGATTGCAGCTTCCTCAGCTAAGAACCTAATGAAGTATTAATAGTTTATTAGTTTGGGGGGGCTTCACGATATGAGAAATGCATATCTTTAAACCATAGATCCTGCTCAGCTCAGCAAGATAGATGCTCACACTGAAGTACTGTGGTACCTCTCTTGGGTACCTCACTTGAGACACTTGGGTACTGTGACCCATGATTAGGGTTTGAAGGCCACCGTGGTTCCCTGTATCCCATCTCATCCTCAGTCTTAGCATTCACTTAGTGCAAGCAAGAAAAATCACCTGCACCATTTGAGTTGTTCCTCCGTCCACTGCCTTATCTGTCTGTCTGCCAACATACACAGTTACCCATACGTATGCTTTGTCCACAATGCTACTCTGCTGCTATCTCATTTCTTATTTTAACAGCTCCTGCTAAAAGTCCTTGTTTCTCATAAGAAAACCAAGACCCAAGGGAGTTAAGTTACTTGCCCCACTTTACGTAGGTCGTAAGCTCCTGAAGGCTCTTTGATTCCAAATCCATGGCCTCTGGGACTGCCTCCTGGGCCCGGGCCACCCAGGGCAGCACAGAAGGGATTCACTACACCAAGTCCTGGTCCCACAGACAGACCTTTCCCGCCTCGCCCCTCTAGGCTCCACCGCTGAGGCTGCCCGCATCATCTACCCGCCAGAGGCCCAGACCATCATCGTCACCAAAGGCCAGAGTCTCATCCTGGAGTGCGTGGCTGGTGGGATTCCACCCCCACGGGTTACCTGGGCCAAGGACGGGTCCAGTGTTGCGGGCTATAACAAGACACGCTTCCTGCTGAGCAACCTGCTTATCGACACCACTAGCGAGGAGGACTCCGGGACCTACCGCTGCATGGCTGACAACGGGGTGGGGGAGCCTGGGGCAGCAGTCATCCTCTACAACGTCCAGGTGTTTGGTGAGTGTCTGTACACCTTCCTCTCCTTGACCTTCTCTTTGGTCTGCATGGCCCTTCTGGAAGCTCATAACCGCAGGCTCAGGGCTATGTACGTTCTGAAGGGTCACGTCCCCAATGCGCGACAGAGGGGGCACTGAGAGGGGCGGAGCTCCTTGGATCCCGGGGACTAGGGTCTGGGGGTCTGGCAGCCTGCTTTCTGCCCTTCCCTGACATGGCTCTGATGAAGGACACCTGGGACCTTTCCTCTCCTCTGTCAGCAGCTGCAGGGAAGGAAGGAGCCTTCCCCGCCGCATTCCCTTCCCCGGCCCGACTGGGTGCGGACAGGCAGACTCAGCCTCTCTAACTCCTCCTCCGGTTTCCTGGCAGAACCCCCTGAGGTCACTGTGGAGCTGTCCCAGCTGGTCATCCCTTGGGGCCAGAGTGCCAAGCTCACCTGTGAGGTGCGCGGGAACCCCCCGCCCTCGGTGCTGTGGTTGAGGAATGCTGTGCCCCTCGCCTCCAGCCAGCGCCTCCGACTGTCCCGCAGGGCCCTGCGAGTGGTCAGCGTGGGGCCTGAGGATGAAGGTGTCTACCAGTGCATGGCCGAGAATGAAGTTGGGAGCGCCCACGCTGTGGTCCAGCTGAGGACCGCCAGGCCCAGTGAGTGCAACGCAAGGGCTGGGAGTTGAGCAGGGTAGGCACAGAACCCTTCTCCCAAATCCAAAATAGAACCCCAATACGTAAAACAAAATGAAGTGGCTTTGAGTTGTAAGTTCAAATTTATGTTAATTTATTAAAAAGTCAGACGCAGATTTTGCTAGTGAAAATAACCCATTTAACTGTTTTATTCTAGTTAAAAAAAAACTTTTTAGATTTCATGTTCCAGTCTGGCAAACCCAGTCTGGCAACCACTGCTCCAGAGTAAAGGAAAGCAGGTGTGTCTTCAGCTGGCTCACTGCAGCGGCACCTGTGCTGACTGAGCGGTCACTGTGTGCCCAGCACTGGGCTAAGTAACCTGGGGAATGCAGGGAAACATAACAAAGAACTGACCCCCAAGAATTTTCACATGGAGGAGAGAAAATTTACCAAGGAAGCAATTTGAGAACGACAACACACAACGAAATGCTGAACCAACATTATCAGATGCCAACCTCCTGTGGTGCCGGCAGTCAGGCAGAGGGAAAACCAGCGTCGGCAGGGTCTGTGGAGGGTTTCCGAAGGACGTGTGGCCTCTCCTGGCTTCTCAGCTTCTCAGAGGGCATTTACAGTGGGCCTCCCACCTCACGTTTCCAGGCCACTGTGGTGGAGTGGAAAGAGACCCGTGTTGTGCCCCGGCACTAAGGTCCCACAGTGAAGGGCATGCCTACAGTATTAGACATGAGAAAGAAGGCGCAGTGCTCCTGTACCTCAGGAGCAAATTGAGGTAGTTCACTTCAGATGGGGCTGGTGGGTAGGCTCAGGGAAGCAGGCAGGTTGCAGAGGCACTGGCCTGCCCGGCCTGGGCCACGGCAGGAAGCCTGGGCAAGGGACACCAGGCCGCCTTTGCCCACTGTGGGCGGGGCCGTGACTCTCTTCCTACAGAGCCTGTTCAGTGGGCTGATGGTCATGTCAGGTCTCTCTATGACTTTTTTATCTATGGGCGCAACAGCTCAGTAGGTGATCAGGGCGACTAACACCCTGTTCCCTCTTTTTCTTTCCTGCTTGGTATTCCAGGCACAACCCTGAGGCCATGGCGGGATGCTAAACCAGACACTACCACACCTCCCCCGCCACCCCTGAGACCCAGAAGCCCGGACCAGATGTTGAGGGTGCACCCGGGTGTACCGAGGCCTCCAGCATCCGTGCAGCCAGCTTCCCTGCGGTGCTCTGGAGAGAAGGGGCAGGTGGCTCCTGCCGAGGCGCCCATCATCCTCAGCTCACCCCGGACTTCCAAGACCGACTCTTACGAGCTCGTGTGGCGGCCTCGGCACGAGGGTGGCAGCCGGGCACCGATCCTCTCCTATGTAGTGAAATACCGTAAGGTATGGGGCCTGGAGTTGTGCCCACCTCCTCTCAGGCTGGGCGGAAGTCTCTGTCTGCTGCTGTCTCCCCTTGAGCTCCTGCGGTCTGGACCCCCAGTCTCCGCTGCTGATTGTGACCTTCCGTCTCCTGTGCACTTTCCTGCCACCTCCCAGGAAGATGGCTGTGTTGAGGAAAAAGCTGAGCGTTTGCCTTCAGGTCTGCGCTTCATGCACAGGCTTCCCAGAAACTCACAGCAGCAGCTCCTGGTCCCAGAGGAGAGTGATCGGTTTCTCTCTTACCTGTCACCCTCCCCCCACCCCCCCACCCCCTGCCATCCCTTTCTCTTTCGTGGTTGATGTTTTGTTTTTTAACCCAACAAAGCCCTGCTGGATATATACCTGCATGACCTCTGGCATGGCAAGCTAGCTCTCGAGCCAGGAAAACAAATATTTGTGAAGACTTATTTTCTCTGAGGGCTGTAACAGACCCCTCAGTTCTCAGGATTCACCGTGGCTTGCGTCTGACAAGCAGGCATTTGAGGTGAAAGCCCATCGTGTTGTTCAGGCCTTGACAGAAGGGAGTCTGTCCGAGTGAGTGTTTTGGGAGCCATCAGGGGAGGACTGTCTGGCACTGACGGGTGCGGGACGGAGCCAAGCCAGGTGGTCCTCTTGGACACTGTGTCCTGCGAAGCAGGAAGGGGCCTGCAGGCTGTGATCCCCATTCAAGGCTTCGCTCTCACTGCTGTTATCCTGAAATTCCCTCGAGAAAAGGCCCTTGGAAAGTGTTCCTGCTCACCCCAGGTGCATGCCGTTTTCTTGCCCAGGTCATTAGACAGTAGACAATTACTGCTCTCAAATGGACTTTTAAAAATCTTATTTGATGAGTAATAATGTATTGTAATGCTAGACTTTATTATGCACTCATATTTTTGCTTGTAAAAGTGCTATGTGCACCTGGAGGAAAATTTGGAAAATATATACACGTGGAACTAAAACTATTTATCAACTCTTCTTCCCCTCCAAAAGAAACACAAACAAAAACCACGGTGGAAAGTGCTGGCTGTGCAGAAGCCATCTGCCCTGCTGTGGAGCTGGCGGCCCCTCTCCTACCCCTCCCTGTGCGTGCTCTGCAAGGAGACCCTGGGTCAGGACAGGTCCACAGAGGCCCCGAGGTTGTCAAAAAGACACCTAGGGCAAACCTGCCGCCTAGGTGGGGGCCAGGGCAGGGCAGTTTCTTATTAACGCTCAGCCTGTTGGCCTCTTTACAGCCAGCCAGAAACGGGGGTGAATAAGCTTTTAACAAAAAGCAGCATTGTTCAGCCCTGCTTATGGGGCCCGGCTGGCCCTGATCCTCATTTCCCCCTGTAACTGGACACCTCCACCTCAGAGTGGTAGACAAAGATCAGGACAGGCCAGACGCTCACAGTCCCTGGGAGATAAGAACCAGCATGAGAGCAAGAATAATATTTTTCAGACCAAGAGGTGGCCGTGAAATGGCCTCACCAAGAGGCAGGCTGGCGAAGGCCGTGCGTGGTGATCCGGAAATGCCGGGCTGAAGCCACTCTCGCCCTCTCGGCATGTGTGACAGTGACTAATTACCGGTCTATTTCTTATTTTCTTTTCCGATCCCCGTGCAAGGGTGAGGCTGGAGCTGGGTGGGCGGAGGGAGAAGGGGCACAGGAGAGTGAGAGGACAGTGCCCCCACTGGTTCTGGCTTCTAGCAGGCCCCGGCCCTGGGGGCATTCGGAGCTGTTAGGTGGGTGTTGCCAAGGCAGAAATTGTGCCTTGAAAGCAGTTTCTTCAGGGACCACCATGTCTTAAGGATCATCACATCAGAATGACTTCGGGAATTAAAAAATATCAGCATTCGGGTTGTGTTTTTTCAGCCTCCCTCTCTTGCTGGAGTCTGGGAATCATTCAGTTTGTTTTCACTATTTTACACGACGAAGCAAGTTTCACTTCCTGGTGCATCTGCAGACTCTGGGCTACTGTGTCTGGGTCTCCAACACCGCTGGAGAGTCTCAGTTTGTAAAGTTTTCTCCCCTTGGGGCAAATCCTGGAAGCCGGACATTAGTGAGCCCAGACCGTCCCTGTCCCTTGAATAGCAGGTTTTGTTCTACTTTGGAATATTTTGCTTGGGACTAAGAGCTTTTCTACCAGCTGTTGAATTCCTTCAGCAAACCACAGCCTCAGGCCGCGGCAGGCTCTCTGAGATGTGCGCAGTTGGCAGTTAAGTGCTTTCTCCTGAAAGGTAGGGTTGGGGAGAGGAGCAGCCTCTCAGTGTCGCCCTTTGAGGAGCCTGGAGTTCCTTCTTTTCTTTAAAGAGCTAGGAATTTGAAGCCATGAATATTAATCCATAATCATTATAGTGCATCCACAGTTTTTAGGTTCTAAGCAAGGGCTGCGGGCAGGAGCAGAAAAAGGGGCTGAAATGGCAGGCGCCTCACTGAATGGAGGGTGTGGGGCACCAGGGAGGGGCCAGGCATCTGCTGCGAACTGCTGTTCAAAATCTCTGTCCAAAGCGCAACTCTCTACATAAATCACCTGATTTCAGAAGAATCTGAGAGATTGTATTTGCCTCATCTTATAAAGGAAAGGATTAGGGATCAGCGAGGTTGGGGGACTTGCTTCTGTTACACAGCTTGTGAGAGACACAACCAGGATTGAACCCGAGATTTTGTGGCTCCCAGATTGTTTTCCTTTCTAAGTAGGTTAAGATTACGAGCATGAGCTCATGGTTTCTCTGGTCACTAGTGTGCAGCCGTCGGCAAATCACGCATCCCTCTCTCAGGCTGCTGTCATAGCGCTCACGTGGAGCATCTGGTCCCAGGCCCGGCACGCAGTGAACACGTGGCGAATGCGGCCGTTTCTGCCGGCACCGCTACTGTTCCCATCATTCTCATCATCTTCCCGTTACAGCAGAAACTGAAGGAACTGTGTTTGGTTTACACAGAGTAAGGAGAAAGTTAAATATGGAGTTTTTCAGAAAGAGAGAGAAGGTCTTTGGAGAAATTCTCAGCAGTCTGAGTCGGGCCTCCTGACCCGCCCCACTGGGCTTCCTCTGATGGGATCACCAGATGGGAGACCAGGGAGCCTGGCTTCCTGCCCCGGAGCCGGCAGGGCTGGTCAGCGCCACCTCTCCCTCCCGCCCCCGACCGTTCTCCCAACTGGGTTCACTCTCCCCCTTCCCTGCCCGCACCCTTGGGCCTTGGGTCTCAATTCCCTTACAAACCACAGCCCGCCTGTAGCTCCAGGCTGAGATGCTGGTCCTTATACAAGCCATCTTCTCCAGCAGGTCACAAACTCCTCTGATGACTGGACCATCTCTGACATTCCAGCCAATCAGCACCGCCTGACCCTCAGCAGACTTGACCCCGGGAGCTTATATGAAGTGGAGATGGCAGCTTATAACTGTGCAGGAGAAGGCCAGACAGCCATGGTCACCTTCCGAACTGGTAAGGGTCAGTAATTGCCCCCAGCTTGGGGTTTCCATGGGCCTGAGAAAATCCTACCAGGCCCAGGGGGAAAGCCTTGCTCAACTTGCCCCATCTGGTCACCTGCCTTCCATCCCTGGCCTCCCTGTGGTGCATGTGCCCAGGCCAAGCTTACACCTCTTGGCAGGAGAGCCACCAGCCAGCCTCCCTGGTATCCCTTTGTCCCTCTTGCACTCAGGGGCCAGATGCAGTACTGGGACACTCGGGCAGAGCTGAGAACTAGATAAGACTTCAGTGCCCTGGGCTACCTGAATCTCTTTGTCAGACCCTGTGGCAGAGCCTCAGGCAGGAAGGGCTCTGCGGGAAGGGCGACCTGATGCACACTCCCCTACTGATTCCAACCCCCTTCTGCCCAGGACGGCGGCCCAAACCTGAAATCATGGCCAACAAGGAGCAACAGATCCAGAGAGATGACCCTGGTGCCGGCCCCCAAAGCAGCAGCCAGCCAGACCACGGCCGCCTGTCCCGTAAGCCCCCAGCAACCCACAGGAGTAGGAGTGATGAGTGGTCATAACTGGAACCAGGTCCACTGCCTCAGGCCTCATTGCTGAAGGTTGAATGGGTGCTTGGTTCTGTGGGTCCGGGAGTCCTTATGACATTTTCCTGGCATCTCCCCAGTTAACCACAATGAAGAAAGAGATTGGAGCTTATCAGATAAAACCGTGGAGACCAATACTGGGGTTCTGACCCTGTGGGTCCAGAGACTGTGGAGGGGAGAGCAGGTGGCCCTTGGCTCCTTCATACTCCGACACTGCTGAAGGATAGCTCTCAGAGGGCCATCCAGGTAACCCTAGGAAGATCCAGGGCAGACACCAGGGGTGGAGGGCTGCGGGGAAGAACAGGCTCCCGTCAGGAGGAGGCCACGTCCATTTGCAATACAACCGTTTTCTCACTACATCTTCCTCTTGCTCCTTCCCTCCTTCATGTGTCGTCTCCCCCAGCCCCCGAAGCTCCAGACAGGCCCACTATCTCCATGGCCTCTGAAACATCAGTGTATGTGACCTGGATTCCCCGTGGGAACGGGGGCTTCCCGATCCAGTCCTTCCGGGTGGAGTACAAGAGGCTGAAGAAAGTGGGGGACTGGATCCTAGCCACCAGCGCCATCCCACCTTCCCGGCTCTCAGTGGAGATCACAGGCCTAGAGAAAGGTAGGGGCCTGGCCATCCACCTACTGTCCTCGTCCCCATCCCCCCACCCCACACTGCCCCCTGGCCACCTAGAGGAGAATGGGAGCTTTGCAGGTTTTTCTCACTGCTCATCCTCCACCTGCCACTAGGTTCCTATGGGTATTCTTGGTGGTGTTACCTCAGCCCTACCAGCCCTCCTCCCTCCCTGCCTAGGAGGCCCAGAGCCATCTCCTGTGTGGCTCCTTTCTGATGAGCATGGGGGTTCTCATGAGTCCTTTGGGGCTTTCTTTTGGGAAAGGGCTGCCCAGATGATCCCTCCAAGTCCAGTGCCTGAAAGTCAGAAGGTGTTTCCCAGCCCCTGGGTTCAACAAGTGTCTCTCTCACTAGGCACCTCCTACAAGTTTCGAGTCCGGGCTCTGAACATGCTGGGGGAGAGCGAGCCCAGTGCCCCCTCCCAGCCGTACGTGGTGTCAGGCTACAGCGGCCGCATGTACGAGAGGCCCGTGGCGGGCCCTTACATCACCTTCACCGATGCCGTCAACGAGACCACCATCATGCTCAAGTGGATGGTGGGCGGCCCAGCACAGACCGCAGTGGGAGGGGGGCTGGGCTTCGCTCTGGGTGGGAAGGAACCACTCTTCTTCCTCAGCCTTTCTTCTCAGTACCTCCCTTAATGTGTCCGTCCGTCTGTCATCCTCCCTGGGCAGGCTCAAAGGGGACTTAACTCTTTGGGGAAATGGCAGTTTGTTTCTTGTCTCCAAAGGCTGAGTGGCCTCTGGGCTAAATGAAATGAGAATGCCCCACGGGACTCTCCAGAGAGCCCTGGGGATATCGGCAGAAAGGTCTGCCAGGCCCCCAGTGGCTGTGCTCACGTGGTGATTTCTCTGCCCTGTTCCCCGCAGTACATCCCAGCGAGTAACAACAACACCCCGATCCACGGCTTTTACATCTATTACCGACCCACAGACAGTGACAATGATAGCGACTACAAGAAGGACATGGTGGAAGGTGAGAAATGAGAAATGCCTTCGTGTGACGTAGTTTCCTTCGTTGCCAAAGGGGTCTCGCCATCAGTGAGATAAAAACATAAAACCTGGGCTGGTGTGATGAGGAGCATCTGTGCCCCATGTCACTGGCTCTTCCCTGACACACTGGGGTCACCAAGTGCACATCGACAAATCCACACAGCTCCTTCCCACATGATGGGACAGCAGGAACATGGGTGGAACCCAGAACATTTTCTCCAACGTTCTTCCGCCTCCTGTGCCCGCGGCACCAGCTCCAGCGTGCAGCCTGTCCGAGTCTCACTGCCACTACAGGCCAAGCAAAGCAGGTGCACGTTCCCACATGCGGCTCCCGTACTCTCTCTTCCAGGGGACAGGTATTGGCACTCGATCAGCCACCTGCAGCCGGAGACCTCCTACGACATTAAGATGCAGTGCTTTAATGAAGGAGGCGAGAGTGAGTTCAGCAACGTGATGATCTGTGAAACCAAAGGTGAGTCCCTGGGTTCTCTGCCTTCCTCTTGTGCCTTTCGGTGATCAGGGACAACGTCAGTGTTCCCTGTGCCTTGCTGGGTATCTCTACCTCAGGGAGATTTCTTGTTTTCCAACGGCCCCTAAACTTTTTCCTTTTAACCCTTCATCTGCGTGTGCCTCGTATTAAGTATGAATGGCTGGCTACAGGGATCCTGGGAACTGACTCCTACAGGAACTCATGGGATGGAACCCATTCTTAGGTTGGAAACTTTCTATAAACACCTCATTACTGTAACATTTGATGCTCACATTCACTGTTTTACCTAACTTGACTACAACCCCGTGAGACACGAAAGGAGATTGTATGCTCGTGCGACGTTGTGTAGCCGGTTAGCGGAAGGGCGCACTTTGGGCCAGGCTCATCTGACAACAAGCCCAGACTGTTCTGCACTAAAACATGGTAAACATAGTCACATCATAACTTGTTAATGTTTTCACATCGGCCAAGAGGATAGATATTATCTCCATTTTGTAATTACTCAAGGTGTATAAAGTAGGCGTATTGCAAAGGAGCTCACCAAAGAACAGGAATGGAGACAAGAGAACAACCCCTCTTCCCGTCATTGGCCGCACTCTTTCCCCAGCTCTGCACTGCTTCCCATCATGTTCAACCAATGGGAGCACCTGCCGTGGGCTCTCCCTGCCCTCTTCTCTCACGCACAGTGAAGTGGGGGGCAGGTATATCCACAGCCAAAAATCCTGTACCAGGTGACCCCCAGAGTGCCCAGGGCAAAGAACAGAGACTTCATGAAAGGTTCACACTGGTCTGGAAGGGCTGACTCTTCAGGGGCACCGAGGAGGGCGTGGCCTGGGGGACTGGACACACCTGCAGGGAACTCCAGACGGCTGAAGTTGATGGCGCCTGGACGGAGGGCGAGAGCAGAACGCTCAGGGAAGAGGCCAGGGACGTTGGTGGCACTGGGTCATCACAGGCCCTGTGGCTGTGACATGGAGGGTCACTGTTGGATTTGTTTGTTGAGAAGGGTCACTGGTGACTCTGCAGTCACGGCCTGAGGGGAGAGAACAGGGTGTGACATAAAGGCAGAGAAAGGGGACAGGTCTGGGTCTCCTTTCTGAGGAATTGTGCACAGGGCCAGGGACTGACAGCGTGTTGGGGCTGGGAGAGAGGGAAAGGAGCTCAGAGTAAGCCTTGAGGTTTCTAGATTAAAGTAACACACAGGTGACATTGCCATTTATTGAAATGGGGAAGGCTGGGAGAGAACCATATCCTACAGAAAGCAACAAGGTGAAACCCCTTGTAGACTTACTGAGTCTGAGTCTTCTGAGACAGTGAAATGCAAGTGTCCCACAAGAGAAGCCACCCGTCTCTGGCCTGGGGGTGGGCCGTGGGTGTGGGGATGTAGCGGTCATCAGGTGGAAATTATGGGCAGAGATGAGGATGCAGAACGTCTACTGAGAGGGACCAGGAAGACCTCTCAGCACCTGAGAAGAAGCCAGAAAAGAAAGGGCAGGAAAGAGAAATGTTAGAAGCGGTAGTCAGAGAGGCTGGGGGTTTCCTGCAGTATCAGAAAGTCAAGGGGAAGATGGCTGCGAAGAGGAGTTAACTCAGCTGCACCTGGATAACAGCAAACCCCCCTCGAGGAGTCTGCCTCTTAACCCGTCACCTTTGAATTAGCGTTGCACAATGACCATCTGTCCCAGGGAGTCCCGCCCCACACCCTGTCTTCCAGCTGTGCGACTGGGGCTCACACCCAGTGTTTCACATCTGCTAATCTGCCCAGGAAGAGCAAATTCCTGGGTAAATCCTTCCATTCCTAGTTCTGTTGCTGGTTCCATGCATCTTTAAAATGTTTTCTTCCTAAAGGTCTCCAGCTCTTCTTTCAGAAAATCCCCACAACATTTCTGGTGCTTGGCTCACAAATATCTCAAATTGTATTTTGAAATATAAGGTTCAATTCTCTCAGTGATAACAAATTTCACTCACCTAATAAAGGGTTTTGAGGCCCTGTCTTGTGAGTTTGACCCTATTTCCTTCACCCATGGAATCAGGATACTTTTTATTTGTTGCAAAAGAAATGCCGAAGGCGTAGATGCTGACGTGAGTTGTGCTCACCATTGCAGCTCGGAAATCCGGTCAGCCCGGTGGGCTCCCACCCCCGACTCTGGCCCCACCTCAGCCGCCACCCCTGGAAACCAAAGAGCGGCCAGTGGGCACGGGGGCCATGGTGGCACGCTCCAGCGACCTGCCCTACCTGATTGTCGGGGTTGTCCTGGGGTCTGTCGTCCTCATCATCGTCGCCTTCATCCCCTTCTGCTTGTGGAGGGCCTGGTCTAAGCAGAGTGAGTGAGAGACGCTCCTCCACACCAAGTGGAAGGAGCCTGGGGAGGGAACGCCCCCAGCCCTCCTAGGCAGCCTCTCCCCAGGGCAGGATCAGAGGTTCCCACTTCCCACTCACTGGACCTCAAGCTCCTGAGTCCCCCAGAGGGCATGCAGAGAATCAGAGAATACCCCAAGACTGGGCCCTTTCTCCCTAGCTCACGGGCCTCGGCAGGTGGAGGAGTGTGAAGATGTGAGAGTTGGTCCTCTCTGCATCTCGGGCTCAGGACTTAGCTGGGTCCTGCTCCCTGTAGCGTCTGAAGCTGCTGCTCTGACTGCCCATTCATACTTACCTGCCTCTTTCCTCCAAACACCTTCCGCCTCTTATCCCGAGTTACTCTGCCTGCTATCCACTAATTTCTGCTTCAGATGGCAACACACCTAGTCAATGTGCCTCACCTAAATACTGCTCCTTCTGTTTGCTCACCAGCAACTTCCCGTAAACCCTTGTCACTGTATCTCCTCACACTTATCCCCACTAAAACAATAAATAAAGTTAGGATGTCAGGAAAAAACGGGTGACAGGAAAAATATTCTGAGGGAGAATATCCTCATCCCTGGGGGGGTGCCAACCCAACTCCCTGCCTACCTCATTTGGCCCCATGGTCAGGAGTTTTCTGAGATTCAGGTGGGACTTTCTCAAGCTGCCCAGGCCTCCTTGGCCTCAGCAGATGTCTATCCTCCTGTCCTTCCAGAACACACAGCAGACCTGGGTTTTCCTCGAAGTGCGCTTCTGCCCTCCTCCTGCCAATACACTATGGTACCACTGGGAGGGCCTCCAGGCCACCGAGCCGGTGGGCAGCCCTGCCTCAGTGGCACCAATGGACAGGCCTGTGCCAATGGGGTACATGTGAACAGGGGCTTCCCTGCCGCTGCCACGGGCTACCTTGGCACGAAACCGCTGCAGCCCTGCCCTGCAGAGTACCAGCAGGTAAGGGGGCCCTGGGTGCGGGGGCTGGCAAGCACGAGCCCCCATGGAGAGAGGGTGGGGCTGCCGTTGAGGCTTTCTCTAGTCAGTAACGGCTCTTCTTGTTAGAGAGTGAATGGGGAAGTTTCCTGGACCCTCTGACACCACCTTTTCTTGACTGCTTCTTTTGACAGCAGGATGACACCAATGGCCTCCCGAGGCACACCATTCCTGGCAATGGATACGGATACGACATCCACAGTCACCAGATTCCTAGGTAACCAGGCCCCTCCCCATCCCCACCTTCCACTCGCAAGTCCCAGAGCTCACTCACTTCCTCTTTAGGCCCCCAGTTTCCATGTCAGCCACTGAGAGGTGGGGACCAGAGCTTCACTCGGGACCCCACACCTGACAGCCTGCTCTGCTGGGCTCTTGTCCAATGGGCAGTTGTTGTGTTTGCCCTTATGGTGCCCCTTCTGCTCTGGACTGTGGCTTGGCCTCTCAGAGTCCTCCCCTCACTTGGCAGGCCAGAGCAGCCTCGTACTGCTGGCTTTGCCCAGAGGGCTCTGGACACCCAGCTCCACATTCTCTGATGCAGTAGGGCTGGCATGGAACACAATGGAGACAGACTAGAACTACCCATGGAGATGGTGCGGCAGCTCTTGATGTTCCACGGGGAGCAGACCCTGCTCTCTGAGCTCTTACCCCCTCCAGTGCTCTCAGACGGGGAAGCAGCCGGGCGGTGGGGACATGGGCCCCCTCTGCCCACACCTCACCTCCTGTTTGGTCTCTGGCATGCAGGGGAACCACAGCTAAGCCAGAAGAGGTCTCTTTCTTATACACACTGCCTGACAACTCCACTCACCAGCTGCTCCAGACCCACCAGGACCACCACCACCTCCAGGAGCAGCCTGCTTCAGTCAGCCAATCAGGGAGGAGTGGACCCCAGAATCCTGTGCTGGAAGCAACATGGGACCCTCTTCTTCACCCAGGTCCGTGCCAGGGGCAGGGCAGGAAATTAAACAGACTGGAGATGACATGAGGTACGCATCCCCAACCCCGCCGGAGTGACTCGGGGGGCAGAGAGATACGTCGGTGAAGGTGGTGCTTGGTGAGGTATCCACAGTGTGTGCCTAGGAGGCCCTCCTCCCCACCTGAAAGCGCAGTAGGATGTGCAGGGCATACTGGTTGGATCCTTCTCCAACATGGCAAGCTGTGTCCTCACAGGCTAAGGACAGGGACACCCTCCACGTTCAGAGAAAAGTCCCTTGGTCTCTGATTTCACGGTCAGTCACAAATTCCTACTGCCTTTCATCATAAGAAGAGGTATTCTCTAATCACTCCAAAATGCCTTGCTTCATTGGGTCTTGTCTCTTAATTAAGAACTAAGGTTACATCAATCATTAAGCAGCCAAGTTCTTGCAGAGTGTCATCGAAATCGTCTGTGCTTCCTTAGCACATTTGTCCCCAAGGGGCTCAGGGCACACCACCCCATCCCACTGTCCTCCTTGTGCCAGTGTCTTGGGGAATCCATGTGGGTCCTTGGTTGGGTGCGGGATAGTGCAGAGGCTTGGATGATGTTTCCACAGGCAGATCCTCAAACCCATGTCCGGAGTTGAAATTCACCTCCTAGAGCCAGTCCAGCATCACGGAAGCTGGACTACCTGGGGGACAGCTACCTCACCTGGGGGATAGCTACTTCACCTGGGGGATGAACTGCGAGTGGGGCGATTGTGACCAGAAATAACATCAGATGGGTGGACCAGCAGCCTAAATCTGGAAGAGCAGGGCTTTCTTCCACATTTTATGGGCTAAGCCGACTTCCTCTGCCCCAGGGCACAGGCCAGGTGCTTGCGAGTGTCTGCGGTCCCACCACTGACAGGTGTGGGTGGCCACCCATGCCTGGGAGAGGCCTTAGAAGGAACGGGGGTGGCCTCATCGTGGCTGCAGGTGCCACTCCTTCAGGGTCAATGCAGCCAGCTCCCGGCACAGAGACGGACCTAGTGCCTCTGGGCCTTGTTTCTCGGTCTGGATTTTAATGTTTCCCACTTTTTTCTTCCCTCAGGGCCCCCCTGCTGCTTGGGCCTTGTACCAGTTGAAGAGGTGGACAGTCCTGAATCTTGCCAAATGGGTGGAGGAGAGTGGTGTCCCCAGCACCCCACAGGGACCTACACGGGACAGGAGCTTGGGAGACAGCTCTCCCCCAGCCCACCAGTGCACGTGACTTTTGAAACACCACCCCCCACAATTTAGGCTGAAGCCAATATTCCAGAAAGACTATTATTGTTTTTTAAGAGAGACAGAGAAAATTGGTATTTATTTTTCTATAATAGCCATATTTATATATTTATGCACTTGTAAATAAATGTATATGTTTTTATAATTCTGGAAAGACATAGGGAATCCTCCCCACGGGGGTGTAAGGGGTAAAACAAAGAAGCCACGACATCACAGGAGTCAGCCAGGAACAAAAAGCGCAGACTGGTCAGGACCCAGACTGAGGCGGCGGCAAGCAGCTGCAGAAGGGAAGACACCCAGGCACCCCATTTGTGCCAACCACGGGGCAAAGCAAAGGCCGTGGTCGGAGCCGGAGACACCCGTGAAGACGGCCAGATCCCGTGCTGCGGGAAACGCTTTCAGAAGATGCCTGTGAGAACAGACTCACATGTACAGTACTATAAGCATTAACAGACCTTCCAGAATCAATAATCTGTGGCAACATAGCTCTGTAAAAACAAACACTGTAACATCTAAATAAATGTTTAGTCTTCCCCGTAACTTCTAGCTTAGTCATGTGTGAGTCAGCATTCCCCTTAGACCTTAGGACTCAGACTTGGAGCATCTGAAGAAAACACCCACTTGTGACATCTGCAGATCGAGAGATGAGATCTGGAAAAGGTAGCTGATGTTACTAATGTTTTGTCTTTGTAAGTACTGAATGTCAGCTCTTATATTAACTCATTCATCACTGTCCAGCCCAAGAGGGAGATGGTGTGTGGCCAGCAAGCGGGGCCAGACCCTCAGGTCTCCTGCTGACTGGACTGAAGTTCAAACTGTTCACATGAAAGGAATGAAACTAATCATTTCTTTATAGGTGTGTGTGTGTGTTGAAGGTCAAGTGTTTTCTCCATTTAGTTAAGTGTTACGCTACACGTGAACTGATAAAATTCACTTTCCTTCGTTCTAAAGATACACCAGCATTGCCAAAAGAGTCGACTCCCTGGTGGTTTAAAATCAACACGTACTGCGTACTGTCCAACACAGTACCATCCTTTATACCTGGAACTAGATGGATGCTGAAGCTTGCCATGTATCCCTCGATTTCAGTGGAGTTCAGTTACCCATGAAATGCCACTTGAGAGGCCATGCCAGAGCCTGGCTTCTCCAGTCTCCCAGTTGATAAACAAGATTCCAAGAAGGCAGGCCCCAGGCCTGGTCTGGGACAAGTGCCCCCTCTGCTGGCCAGAAGAAATAGTGCCAGCTGGTGGATTGTTAAATCCTTTTTGTATCTAAAGCTAAATTGGAAAAACTCAAGATGTAACATGATATTCAGAAAAGCCGAATTTGAAAAAATATAAGAGATAAAGTGAAGGGCTATAAGTAACATGGAAATGATAAGAAAGGAGCAGTGGAGCAGGTAAGAGAAGTAAGATGTGACTTCAGACACACTGGCTGAGGGTGGTCGCTTCCAGGAGAGGGACAGGGCTATCCCGCTCAGTCTTCATGTAGCTAATGCTGGTGACCCTCAGGTCTGGGCTGTACCTCCCTTCTGGCCTACCACATTTAAATAACAGCAAAGACGTGACCCGGCTAATGCTCTTTTCTTGCCAATGGGAAATTTAGATAACCAAAAAGCAAACCCATGAATTTTCTAAAAGGAGACATATTAGAGATGCAGTTTGAGATGCAGCCTTCTGGGACCTTGCGGTCACTCTGCTGGCTCCAAACAAATCTAAAGGGCTCAGTTCCACAACAGACACTGGGCATCGCGTGACCAGATCCAGTTTTAGACTTCTAGATAAGTTAATTCACTTTAAAAGAACGGGATTGTTGCAGGAGACAAAACAACTTCTGTTGAATTTTATGTCAGAAATTTGGATGGATTCCAGGGGGGAAATGCAAACATAGAAGGCCCCGGGCTTCATCTGTCCTCCGGGGGAGACCCAATAGGTGGGAGGATTAGGGCGTCTTTCTTCCGCAGAAGAGCAATCTCTCTCTTTAAGGCCAAAATCCTTTCTGCCTGGAGTTGGATCAACTCGGTGACCTTCTCTCTCGCCACGATATCTGCTTTCCGAGGGCTCTGGAAGGCATTGCCCTGTCGAAAGAAAACACCCCCTACTTTAAGCACCATCTGGGTTGTGAAAATTTCTCTGTCTTTGTATCGGTGAGGAGTGCCTGCCTCAAGTCCATTTAAACAGCCGTTGCTCCTCAGTCTAAGAGGCCTGCATTCCTCCACTGAAATCCCACCTTTAGAAATGTGCCCCTTGGGCTAACAAACAACTCTTAAAATGCAAATACCTTTTAGATGGGTAACTCATTAAGCTAGCTACGACTCATACCTTAGAGGGCTCATCACTGGAATCATGAAAGGCAAGTTACCCCCTTTTTTCTATACAGCCTATAGTCATACTTGTTTTCCAAAAAGGAAATCCTTATTGGGAAATTTCCTTATCTGATTTCTCCCCTGTCCAGCCAGCTCCTGCTCATGCTTCTGACACCACTTTCAGGGAGGCCTTCTGTGCCCCGTGGACAAGGTTGGGATTGTTTGCTCTGTGTTGTATCACAGGAGCTATCCTTTGTCATTGTAATCATCAGACTGAACCGTTTGAGATGACATTCGACCACTTTTTAACTTAAACGAAGTGGTGACTTGTTATGGTTCAACCTAAATGTTTGGTATCTTTCTTGTGACATTCCGTGCCTCTCAGAGAGAAGGCCCAGTGCTCCTGGGCCTTGCTGCACGGCTGCCACTCAGCCTGGAGCCTGTCGGCCTCAGCAGATGCTCCATGTACCCTGCAAAAAAGCTCAATAAATGTTTGTTGAAGAAAAAAAAACATATGAATGTAGCATATTGAAATGTGTGGTCCACAGCACAAAACCCTTTTTATGCTTTCATCTTTTCCAGGCTTTTCTGTGTAACAATGATTTTTATAAAAGTAAATGTCTTATAACAGTAAAAAAAAAAAAAAGGAAGGGGCGAACCACGTAGGCCATCTCTGCTCTCGGCCAGGTGCGTTACCTATGCGGACTCATTTAATCCTCACAACAACTCGGTGAGCTCGACGGTATTCTTCCGGTTTAAAGCTGCAGACACTGAGACTGAGAGACACATGACCTGGCCCAAGTGACTATGCTATTAAGGACTGGAAGCAGGTTACTGATGCCAAAAGTCCGAGATGTGTCCATCACCCTCACTTCCTATGGCAGAACTAAATAGTAAGAAGAGGTTATTGTTACCCAATAGCTTCTCCCTTGCCTGCTTCACTTTACAGGCTGTGGAAGCTAAACACTAACCTTACCTGTTTCTGTTCCAGCTAGGGGTGGCTAAGTGAACATAAGCAGAAAACTTCCTCTTTCTTATGAAAGGCACCAAAGAGGTTGGAATATGGATGTGAAACGGGGCTGAGGCAGCCATCTTGTGACTCTGACCCACGTAGGTCAAATTGAATAAGCAGATATTGGGGACGGGTGTTTGACACCAAATTCAGGTAGTATAGTAGTATTATTTATGCCTAAATAAGCATATCTCTCCAGGGCCAAGGGAACCCCCGAAGAGTAGCACTTACATAAGTTCATGGCACCCGAGAGGCTTACAGTGAAGGTTGTCCCTCAGGCTCACCGTAAGGTGGCCAGATTCGATGCAATGGTCTCAGAGACCCAGGCGGGGCGAGAAGCAGTCTAAAAACAGGCTTGTTAAATGCCAGCACTTAGTACTCCTGTGACTATTGGGCTGCCTGTACAGAAGTTCCCCAGTTCGACAAAGGCTCTGAAGAACAGAAGCACACCTGCTGGTTCTGCAGAGTGTTCAACCGAGAATCGAGCTTCTTCTTTTCAATACACAAGTCGTTCATCTGGTGAAGCTTCCTGGTGTGTTCTTCCGTCTTCATCATCAGTTCCCATCGCACCTGGGCAATCTTTTCCTACCAGGGCAGGAAGATGCAAAAACAGGTCAAGTAAATGACAGGAGATAGGGAAAATCCAGATTTGATCAAAACCACCAGGCAAATGAAATATATAATAATATAGAAACATATAATCAGAAGTCAGTATGAAGATACAACCAGAAGCAACTGCATCGGGTTTGTTGCTTGAAAAGACAAGAAGAGTGTAAGTATGATCAAGGATAACAGTAGGTGAAGATAAGGTAGACATCGACATCATTCCACCATTGAGGGATGAAGTTAGTATGCAGACTGGGCGCTATCAGGGACCAGTCCCATTGACACAAATGCTTGTGAGCATAGGTAATTTACTTCTTCACAGCACGGTGGCAAATCTTGGGGGAAAAATGATGAGACAAGATAGCACTAGGAACCTCCCCGCCTTCCCTATCTACTGATGAAATAATACCGGGAACCGGAGAAGTCATAATGATTTGCAGGCTTATCAAATCTGGAAAAGCACGTGGGTTTGAATCAGGCTATACCTAGGCACTGCCTCGTCCCACAGCTCCACGAGCAATGTAGGCATTACATTCTTCTAAGACCTTACCAGCTGAATAGTCCACACTTTGCTATAAAATTTATTACTCAGAAATGTGTTCTAATTTCCAGATTATAACAGCATGTAAAAGCTATACAGAATAATACAGTTTGGATCCTCAGAGTACAACAGTTCCATTTCTAAAGCTGTTAGAGCTCTGAGACCTCAACATGAAATCTCTCTGTAATCTTTCATGCCATTTCACCATCATAATGACATGCATCCTGAACCCCAAGCACCAGTGCTGGCGCTGTCAATCCAAGATAGACTAGTCCTTCCAACTAAGTGAGTGGTAAGGAGGCTGAGATAGGCTTAAGACCAGATCACAGTGGAGGGGTGGGTTGAAGAGTGTGGCTCACAGACCCAGACCCATCTCCAGGCATACAGATGCTTTACAGGAACCACACACAGTTCACCAGGATTTCTTGCTTCCACTTAGTGGGTCACGTGCCCTCTCATCCGTACCTCCCACTTCTTCATTTCCTTTGCATTCAATAGCTCCTTGCGAAGTTTTTTGATCTTGAGTTCTTCAAGTGTTACATTCACAGAAAGTGTCTGAAGAGCTGCTAGGTCTATCACACGGCCAAACTTGCTCATCATTAGTTCACGGACTGCTAGTTCCATTTCTAGAAGAAGATAGCCACTATCAGATGGTTCAGGGCTCCGTCGTTGTTGGACGAGCGGTGCCAACAAGGACCCTCTAAGGAAGGGCTTTTGTAAGAAGGTGGGAAAAGATTTTAGGTTACCAGTTGGTTTTTCCTCTCCAACTTTTCAGCTGCTACTTTCTTCACTCAAAATGCCCATTTCTGCATTATCTTTTCACCTACTTCAAAACCTTGTGAAAAACAAACTCGTCTTTCCCACCTGGCCCACACATCCTGAGCTGCCCCTGCTCACACTTGATGGGCTCCAACAAGATTATAAACGCTTCCATTTTGAATTATTTTCTTATTGATCTCTAGAGCATTTGACAAAAGTTTTCATCTTACTCCAGGTAAAAATTTTAAGCCCTTGTGGTGTCTCTCGAGGCCCGCCCCGGCCCTGCCGTGTTACCTCTCCTACTCCTTTCTCCTACTTGCTTCATTTTCACTCCTACGTGCTGGACTCCTTTTTTGCATTTCAAATATTTTGGGATCCCCGCCTCAGTTCCCACTGTCTGGAATGCTGTTTCCCAAACAGCCTTACGGCTTGCTCTGCCCAGCCCATGTTCTGAAAGCAAGTGTGAGAACTGAAAGACTCATTTCCAATACACCCAATTCTGAAGGTGGAACCAACAGCAGGGCCTGTCCTCTAACCAGGAAGAGCCACATCTTATCAGGTATGTCACCTTTCCAGGGGACCCTTTCCATCCTCCTACAGACCTCGGCCCGACTTTCCTAGTCCTTTTTAGTGATGGTTTTGAACAACTATCTCCAGCTATCAAGTAACATATTTTACTTTTGTTCATCGTGAGAATGCTGGGGCACCTGGACGAAATTCCATTTGTGGGATCTGAGCGCCTCAAGAAAATGTAATCTTGTGACAAGACTTTCTCAGTCATAGACTATCTTCAAGTGAAGCCTGAAGGCTCTACAGTACGACATGATACAATTGTTATAGAGAAAAAGTCCTATTCAGGTGTCATTGGTATGGTTGAATTGTCACAGTATAAATGGCTAGGCTACCATCTTGCACAAACCAGAAAGGGGTAATTTATTTCTGTTCTGCGTGAGTAGCATAGTATTCTGTGTGAGGCAGCCATTGACCTGTGTAATGCAGTGGCTGTGACAATCAGTGATGCAAATAAAACAGTGAAATTATTTGCACATATGTGGCAAATAAGAGGCTGAAATAGCCTACGGCTGTCTCTGCCTTGCTTGGAAAGAATCTTCACTTCCTTCCAGCCACCCCATATAAGGGGCCAGCCTCTCCCATGGCAGAGTAGCAGGATATGTACTCGAGCCCATGCCACGCCCCCAGTAGAGCCAGCCTAATGCCCTTCTCCAGACTCCATGAAACCTGCTAGTTTTTCCTGGGGACATGGAGGCTTCTGGAACCCTCAGCAGCCACCTTCCCCGGGGCTGTGAGCTGTGCCCTCCTTGGAATGGAGTAAATTTACCCCTTCCCAGGCCCATGTTCTAGACTCTCCCCTTCCTCCCCACTGAGTCTAGGGATAGAGGAAGGCAACCACCAAGGTAAGCAGTGTTTTTCATCACTGTTCAGCCTTTTTTCTCTGATCTACAGGAAAGGAACTCACCCTCAGTTTCACACTCAGAATGAGGAAATCAGTCTTTAACCAGATTCACCTGCTGCTTTCACAAAATGGGTTGGAGGTGAGAGAAGAACTCAACGTCACTGAGTAAAACCCTCACCACATGGAAGAATTTTTTTTATTAACTAACACTCCAAAAATGAGATACTTCACTTCATTTTCTTCACATATTTTCCCAAACTGAGTTTAACCAAATTGAAACAAGCTTCCTCATTTTCATACTAGTTTATTTCTTGGTTTGATGAATAGTACTTCCAAATATAAACAACACTCACAGGCTACAGAAACCAAAGGAATGTGAAATACGTGAGAAACACTGGAACCTCAAGGCTTACACCTGAGAAAACTCTGTTTCAACTAAGTGTTATACAAACATAGAGCACTAACGTGGTTTCTTCTTTTTTATCTTTCTTAAAATCATCCAACCATCGATGAGGGCAGAACCATCAGCACGCTGTGGAAACTGGCCTCTACAAATCCAAGCGACTTGGACTGCTTGACCGTTACAGTCTTCCCATTGTTACTTTTTCAAATTTTCTTTGAAAAATTATTTAATTGTAGCAAAATACACATAGCAAGAGATGATTAAAATTATACATGTTAAAGTTTATAATTCTGTGGCTTTAAGATAGATGCTACAGTACTGGTAATGTCATTTTTATTAAAGTTAGAATACTTCATCACTTACACATATTCCATATGTCAAATATTGTAAAAATATTTTAAAAGAGGATATCCTATCTGCCTCAATTCCAGATGAATTAAAAAGGCAAATGTGAAGAATATTGCTGCAAGAGGCCACTGTACAAAAATATCTTTATGACCTTAAAATAGAAATGAATTTCTTAACACACACACATACAATGTACAATCCATGAATACATAGATTGGTAAAATGAACTATGTTAAGACTTAAAATGTCTGTAACCCCCAAAGATATACTAAACAATGTAAAAGGCCAGTCACAAACTAGAAGAGATTTGAGGTGCATTTAACAGACACAGAAAGAAGAAAGAACTCCCTAAAATTAATAAGAAAACAAAAAACAGATGTAAAAAAATGGATAGAGGATAGAACAGGCAAGTTGGAGAAAAGGAAAGACAAAGAGATATATTTAAAGTTGTTCAACGTTACCAGAATCAAGGAAATGGGAATAAAAACTCAGTGAAATACAATTTAACATCCACCAGGTTGGCAAAAATATTAAAGTCTAATATTATCAGGCATTGATGAGAATATGAAGCCTGGGCAATTCTTAATCACTGCCGGGTGAAGCAAAAATGGCAAGACCACTTTAGAGGGCAATGCAGCAACACCCAGGAGAGCTGAACATGTTCACACAGCCCCATTACCCAGAAACCCCATCCTGCAGTCGTCTTCTCAGACACTCATACAGGGGGGTGTGTACAAGGCGGTTCACTGTAACGATGTCTGTAATCACGAAAAGTTAGAACTACCCTAAATATCAACAGGCAATAGAAGAACCCTTTTATAGTCCTACAATGGAATATTGTTATAGCACAGTGATTTTCAACCTTTTTCACCTCATGGCACACACAAACTAATTACTAAAATTCTGCAGCACACCCAACAATATATTTTTTGCTGATCTGACAAAAAAATAGGCAGAATTTTGATTCATTCACACTGGATGGCTCTTCTTGTGTTGGCTGTTGTCATTTTTTTATCTGACACTCTATGGGAAGAGAGGGCAGTGCCCCTGACTACACAGTCAGGAACTGTTTCAAAAATTCTTGTAGCACATTGGTTGAAAATCACTGTAATAGCACTTAAAATGAATAATTATCACGGCAATACGGGTAACTCTAAAGAACTGATTTAATAAAGTGAACTGTACAATTAAATGAATAGTACAGCATTACAGTTAAAAGTAGTTTCACAGATTGTGTGTGGACACATACACATATATGTGCACTTACCCAGGGCTTGGTTCTGGGGAGGGAGATAGCAGAATGGTATCAGGAAAAGAAAGGACTTCCATTGAATCTTCAGTGTTTTATTTCTTAAGCTTGGTAGTGGTACATCAGTTATTATATTACTCTATATTTCATTATACACAAAACCTTTTATAATTCAGAGAAATAATTTCTATGATAGAAGATTCATCCCTTTAAAATAGGAGAGTGATCACTTAATGGTATCATTAGAAGGAATATGAGAAGGTGTTCTTGTTTCCTCTTGATTCTTTGATTACTTACTGTTTTCAAAGTTGGAGACAGTCACTCAAGAGTTCCCTCTTATCAATGAATATGACTTAGTAAATATCAATAAACATTACTAGATAAGCCATGGACTTAGTTACTCACTGTTTATAGTTTTTGCCATCTCTCTCTTTTCTCGAATAAGCTGTTTCCGTCTCTCCCGCCATTCTTTGTTAAGCTTTTGCTGCTTGGTATTCTCCTCCTGGAGCTGTACAATTCGTTCTTGTAGCCGCCCCAATGAGTGGTTGGAAAAGACCAAAGTCCCAGAAAGATCACTAGGTATTTCCCCAAATACCACATACTCTATCTAACAAAACAAAACAAAAATGAAAGATCAAACTGAATGTAAAGTCATAGAAAGCACAAGGAAAGCACTTCTTTCTGTTCCTCATTTAGGTCACTGTCTTTGGGCTTGTATTTTTCTCAGCATGAAGTCTGAAAGCAGGAGGCTGCATCCAGGTGGTAAGACAGCTTCTAGCCCCCTAGAGACAGCAAGTCTTCACACACAGATCATAGCTGATATCTACAGCACAACAATGGAACAAAGGTCTCAGATTTCAGGGTTGGCATATTGGGCAAAATGGCACGTACAGCTAACCCAGTCTGGGTCAGGTTACACAAGGCAAATTAAATCTGAGACATTGCTGAAGGCAAAAATGACAACTGAAGCTGTCTTACTTAGGGCACATCATTCGTAGGGTCACCTGGAGTCAGAGCCAACTCAGCAGCACATCACACAGATGCACAATATACATAAGGCTGGTCTTGAGGTTTTCTTCTAAAATACAGCGTTCTCTCTTCATCTAACAAAACATACTACAATGGGCCTTTTCTCTCACTGATATATATCTCTGCATTTTAATATGTTCTATTTCAAGTGAAATGTGCAAATGAACAAAGAAGGGAAAAAAGAGAATATTTCCTTTTGTCTTGATTTCTCTCCTTAATGAGTGGAGATTAAGTGAAGATAATTCTTGCATCATTAGTTCACGTCTATTTAAATATGGTGTGAAAAGAGATATATGTGCAAGATCCAAGATTTCAACCACCAAGTCATCTCATTCCTAAGTTACAGGCTCCTCATTTTCCAGACCTGAAATGATTCAACTTCCCAAGTTGAATAACAGACTACAGAGAAATGCATGTGCTTGATGTCACTCTTTTATAACAATCTGAGAATGGATAAGGAAAGTTGGGGTGTCGTTCTTACAGGTAGAATTCTCAACAAAAGATTGCTCTTCTCCCCACTAGTGACCCACGAATCATTCTCTGGAAAGGCCTGAGTGTGGTGGTTCTGCTCAGACAGGGTGGGGCAGCCTTCCTAGACCCATCACCTGGTGGAGCTTGAGCGGAATCACAACCAGCAGTTCATTCAGCCGCTGCTGCTTCTCTCGCTGATAAGCCTCCAGGGCCTCCTCTGCTGCATTCAGGTTAGTTGCCACAATTTTGACCTGTGGGAAGCCCCATAAATGAAAGGTTGACAGGATTCAGCAAACATATACCCAAGGTGGGAAATGAAGGCATCTTAGGGGGAGTAAAAACATGAGCAGGATCTACTTTGTTGGGCTGTGATGAAATGGATGATCCCAGTTTGCAGCCCAGAAATGTATATTATTTTCATCTTGCGAAGTCATGATCTACACTTTTTCAGCCACTCCTATGGCCTCAGAGTTGTAAGGTTTGGTGCATGTGAACCCAGAAGACATGCCCACATCTCCCTTCTATTTGCTGCATGAAAAGTTTCTCTCAGCATGGACTGACTTTATCAGAATGGTTTGAATCTTGTTTAGTCATAATGGACTCGATAAATTAAAGGAAGCAGACTTCAAAATAATGAAATTACTCATTACAGTATTTCTGTAGCATATTCTTCATCTTCTAAAACACTTGAAAGTTTTCCAAATCATTTCCTACTTGAAAGAGGAGAAGCAATCTACCAAAAGTATTTCTGAATATTAATCAAGAGATGCTGCTCTAAGAAAAGTACCTAAGAGGGTAAATGAGCAGATAAGACAAATATTAACCAATGTAATTATACCCAAACTTTAGCATATACCCCAGACAGTAAACCAGTCAAAAGTGTAAGACAGTCAAAAAGTGAAGAAAAAAAATGTTGGGATTTCTATTTACTTTATCTTATTCTTTCTAATTTTTGTTTTTGTAAATGTTTTCTAATATGTGAAATGCAGACGACCCTAGGACAATGTGGGGGGCTAGAGGTGCCAACCTCTGCACAGTTGAAAATCAACGTATAACCTAAGTTGGCCTTCTACCTCCATGGGTTCCCAACCATGGACTGAAACACCGTTTTCAATCAGTGGTTTGGTTGAACCTACAGGTGCAAAACCTGGGGATGCAGGATTGACTGCAAAAGAAATCTGCATTATAAGTGGACCCGCTCAGTTCAAACCTGCGTTGTTTAAGAGTCAACTGTGTATTACTACAATAGTTCATAAATACAATTTATAAATAAATATATATTTATTGTGTGGGTACATGTGCCACATTTTTTTTTAATGTATAGAAGTAATCAAAAAAGTCTGGGAACCAATGATTTAGGTATGGAAAAGCCAATGGCCCCCAGCATGACTGTGCTTGAAGAAAAATAAACTGGATGAAATATTTGAAATGTTTCTCCTCATTGGAGAAGTCCTAATTCCTGCCATTGCTATGAAATGGCAACGTTATAGCTGGGAGAATGCACAGCATGTTGGGAGAGGATAAACAGACCTGAAAAAGGGAAAGCACCGTACTTTTTTGGACAATGTGTCATATTCCTTTTTGAGGTTATCAATAATTTTCTTTTCTTCAACTAAGGCCTCCTCAATGTCCAGCCTTTTCTCTCGAAGTTGAAGCGCCAGTTCAAAAAGGTTCACATCACAATCTGAAAAGACAGTCAACATTTTTTTAATAAACACCATTTGTTACAGAATATAGTGATACTGTAAGTGTGGACTTTGGAACTTCAGAATAATTAGCGTCCACTTGTGGATCTACTCTAGCAGGTTTCATCACACTCAGGGCTCCATTATTCCAAGTAGAAATCATGAATAATCATGATGGTAACTATGATACCAGTGTTGATGTTCTGAGCTGTACTCTGAGCCAGGCTTTGTGCTAGGCCCTTCATGTACTTTATTTCATTTAGGCTCATAGGTCCTGCAAAGAGGAAACTATTGTTTTAATTTCATAGGTGAGGGAGCCTGAGTCTCAGAGAGGTCACACAGCTGACATGTGACAGAATGGGATTCAGGTACAGTATCTTCACATTAGCTTCTACATTTATCCACCAAGTATTGACAATAGACAAAGAATGTAAAAATATAACACAGTACTACAATGGAATTTAGAAACCTTAGTTCTACCACTAAACTAGCCGTGAGATTGTATAAGCCATTGAATCCTGGTATAAAAGAATGAGTTATCCTACAAGATTTTTTAGCTCTCTTCCACTCATAAATATTATGATTTTAAAAAGACTCTTATTTTTAAAATCAGAACAATATTTAAAACTCATTTGGAATTAAACTTTTAAATATATATATATATTTTAAAGATTTTATTTATTTTTATTTTTAGAGAGGGAAGGGAGGGAGAAAGAGAGAGAGAGAGAAACATCAATGTGCAGTTGCTGGGGGCCATGGCCTGCAACCCAGGTGTGTGCCCTGACTGGGAATCGAACCTGTGATGCTTTGGTTCACAGCCCCCACTCAATCCACTGAGCTATGCCAGCCAGGGCTGGAATTAAACTTTAAATTTTGATGTATAATTTTTAGGAAATGACAAGAAAAATAAACTTCAGACTAAAAAGAAATTTTTTTCTACTGAGTCATTTATGTATTGTAACTATAAGAATATTGGTCAGGATACTTCTGACTGGTTTCACTGGTGAAAATAGTGAATTTGCGAAGCCCCTCTAGGAAACTGGTACCAACTGCCCTCACACAACAGATTTGAAACAGGAAAATGTGGATGAGTTTGTCGAGGAGGGAGACCTTTGCAAAGGTTATATATTTATAACAATCTTTTTTTTACTTTATAAAGTGAAACTTGCTGCACTGACGATGCTCATCAACTATAGATTGTCTGCAGATAGTTTAATTTGTCATTCATACATGGCTGTTTAAAGAAACAGAAAAACAATTATCCAGAGAGCCTCTAAAAATATACATCAAACTATACTTCACATATCTTAAATCACCCTTTCCTTAAATGTTGTTATGAGGTAATTGAGAAGACAACAAAAAAAGGGACATTCTTGGTATGGTCCACTTCACACTTCATAGAGAACACACGGTTTTATCCAACTCACTCGTTGGGCAGATAGAATCATCAAACACATCATCTTCAGATCCAGACTCATCTTCACCGCTCTCCAAGCTGGATTCTTCCTCACTTGACTCATCACTCTCTTCATCTTCATCTAAGGAGAGAGTAAAACATTGTTAATAAGTGGAGGTTCCTGTGTTAAGCTTAATCCCAGATTTTTAAAATAAAGTATTTTTCAATGAGTTAGTCGCTAGGAAAATAACAAAGAAAAAGCAGAAAATTACTCAGTATTTTTAGAAGAGTTTAAAATGGGTAAAGACATAGAGACCACAAACTTAAAGTTAAAAGCCTGCAGGGAGTTGTGCAGTTAACTCCAACCCGTGGAGGCAGAGAGGGTTGAGAACACGTTGCCGAGCTGCTTGTGCCGTGACTCACCCAACACACATTTGGTTACAGAGGTCCACAACCCTAACTCACACTACCCTGGAAGCAGAGAGGATTTTCACAACTTGTATGAACTGAAGTGACGCTATTTATAGTTTCTATTTAACCTACTCAGTGTGGATGTCCGTGTGTTGCTGCAGAGGTACTGAGGTGTTGGATTCGGAGATCCTGCAGCAGACCCTGCTGGGGTGATTGACAAACACTCTACTTTGACCAAACTGGAGTCAGGCCCCTCTGAATCCTCTTTCTGACTAGTCCTTGACCTTGGCACTGTCCTTGGCCCACTTAACTCCAGTTTTATGAAAAATCCTGCTAGGTCAGTTTAATGAAAGTCCTCACCCTTGATGTCTGATCAAATTCCTTATTCCCTGTCCACAGTATCTTATCACTTTGGCCAGCATTCAGCCAAAATCCTGTGAGGTCAGTTTAGCAAAGAATTACCTCTGAGTAACTTTTCATCCACTGCCCCCGACCCTGCTCCTTGGCTACACCTCTCCCCTTGTTCCTGTTGCATTGAGAGCTGAGCTGATTTCTCCTCCTCTTTACAGAATCCCATTGTAGTAGTTCCTCCTAAATGAAGTCCACCTTGCTGTTCTTTGCCAAGTGTTCTGAGTAATTAAACAAGTGTTAGGAATGATTTCTTTAACAATGTCATAGACAATATCTTTTATAAAATATAAATTTTTTTAGTACAATAACACATCTGCTCCCAAGAATTTTGGATAAGGGATTGTAGACTTTCCTCACCCAATTCTATTTTCTTTTAAAACATCTTGAAGACCTCTATGAACCATACATCACTAACTAGAAATTTGTATTTTATAAAACATCAAATTAAAGAGGCGGACTTCATATTCTGTAGACAATTTCTTAAATATAATATCTCTCTTAAAATTACTTTAAGTGATCTGTACCAATTTATGAAATAAAGCAACAAAATGTGAAATTAGACCTTAAAATTTTTTGAGGAGGATGAAATAGATCACTTTTCCCTATTTCTCCCACTAAATACAGCTAAAAACTCTGGAAATTACATGTAAAACAAACATAAGAAGACTCTGAAAAGCAGAAAGAAGGCAGACCAGCTATGTACCTCAGAACCCAAAAAACAATACTGTGATGAGTTCCTTGGGTCTACTTTTGCCTCACATTTCAGACCTGGATATGAGTAACTGGGCGACTTGGAAACATCAACAGGTGCAGATACAGGAAGGCCCAACAAGAGCTTGCTCTCTCTGGCCAGATCTCTCTTGCTAAGCTCTCTCTCTCTTTTCCTGAGAAGAGGCAGCTTAGCAAGACTTTTAGACAATACCCCACCTGAATACCACCGAGAAAAACTGTGGTCCCACTGCCACCCTCATCAGCAAAGGCCAAGCAGAGAACCTAGACAGCCACCCTTGCAAAGCTGTAATGAGGCACACCAACATTCCTACCAGGATGGTGCCAGAGAAGGCCAAGTAGGAAAGAGGCATTTTTATTCTTGAGGACTGGTAATCAGCCACTTTTCCCACATTAAGATGTTTGTACAGATCCTGTGAGCAGCCTGGACTTCCGCTCTCACCCAGCAGCAACAAGGTTCCCTTTACACTCTCAACAGAGGTGGTGTCAGAAGAGGCCTGGTGGAGAGTCAGGACTGTCTCCACTGCTCGAAGTACCGAGGCCACCCCCAACATGATGACAATGGAGATTACAAGGGGGAGCGGGAACTCGCATCTGCACACTGCAGTAACAGAGAGATCCCCTGCCCTTGGGTCACAGTGAAGGCCGAGTACCTCCACCTAGCAAAAAGGAGCATGCACCCACCCCTTTCTCTGGAAGAGCAGGGTGAGAGACAGCCATGCAAAACAGGTTTTAATGAGATACAGAGTCTCATATCATTATAAGAAAGTTTCCAGGTTTTAGTACCAGGTTAATACTAGCTTCAGAATGTGAATTAGGAAGTGTTCTCTCCTCTTTGATTTTCTGGATAATACTGTGTAGAATGGTGGTAATTCTTCTTTCAGTGTTTGGTAGTGTGCTCCAGTAAAACTATTTAGACCAGTGGATTTTTTCAGGGGAGTTTTGAAATGACAAATTCAATGTTCTTAATAATAACTATTGTCATCATTTCATATCAAATGAGTCATGTAAGTATTTTTTTTGTGGAACTGGTCTATTTTATCCAAGTTGCTAAATATAAATATAGATTTCTTTATTTTTCCTTTCATTTCTTTCAGTTTTTTCTCCACATATTTTGCAATTCTATTATTTTATGCATACACATTAAAGATTGCTTTGTCTCTTTGGTAGATTGACACTTTTATCATCATACAGTGTTTTTCTGTATCCAGTAATTTTTTTCCCTGAAATCTACTCTATCTGATATTAACTCAGCCATTCCTGCTTTGATTTGATCAATGTTTGCATGACATATCTTTTCCTTCCTTTTATTTTCAAGTTGATTATATATCCACACACACATTGTCTGACCGGCAGTGAAGAAAAAATGATACTTTGCCTACAGAGACCTGAATGGTTTCTATCCTCTCCTCTTTAAAGCCCACAATGCCTCTGCATTGTCTATGTTGTGGTGAGCATAGGTGGTTTCTCTGTTTCCCTACTTCATGCTAATAAAAACTATCATCATATAAAAGAAAGAAATACAAACCGACATCTCCTTCAACTTCCTTTTTCTTCACCCGCTTTATCCTCTTCTTTAAGACCTTCATGAGGAAGTTAGCAAATTTATTGTTTTCTCCAAGGGCGGCCTGGAAACCAGCATAGAGTGCCTTTTCCTGGTCCTGGAGCCTGGTAATTTCATTCTTTTTCTCTTCCATCTCCTTAAGCGTTTCACTTATTTTCCACTAAATGAAAAGTAAGAACAAATGAAAATATTTTTTGCCCACCTTGCATGACTACTAAAATAAAAAGATACATCATATCTTGGTGAAGCTCAAATACCTAAAAACTAATGTCTCTATCAGTATGTAATATCTATTTAATAGAATCTTTCTTCCTTTAAAACAAAGAGATGGTATAATTTACTCCTTTAAATTTAACATATATACAAATAGAGAAACCATTTCCTGTGATATTTATATTACATATTACTCTGACACTAGCTATCACACTTAAGAAACTCACTAGCTTCTTTTCCAGTTATATTCATAAGGATAGCCTAGAATCAAAACTCAGCTTCACATGGTAGGTAGTAACAACAAGAACACAAGCTTTTGAAATCCACAGATAAACTAACTATAAGGCTCACTTTTGAAAACTGTATTCTAATGTGCCTTACAAAATATTATATCAAATTCACTAAAAAATGTGACTCACTTCTCTCTGACCAAGTATACCAAGACTGGGGAGCAAGCTGAATAATGGGGAGAAGAAGAAAGGAGAGAAGATGAGAAAGAGGTGAGGACTAGACAAGAGGGGAAATTAAGTTGAGAAGAAAGAAAAGAAGACTTAAGTTCCCTCCATAACAAAGGGTGCAGCCAGCTAGCATCCTCCTGCCCATTCATACTTGCATGTCTTGTTGCTCTTTGTCTAATGAATTAACACTGTTTTGAAGTATGTTCTCCTGTTTTTCAAAATTCTTGAGGAGAAGCATTTCTTGAAATAATGTGACATGGTGCAGGTCAGACAGTTTCATCTGAGTATCTAGTTTCAGTTTCTGATGTCTCAAGAGATGGAGTTCTGCATCAAAAGTGACAATCAGTTCTGTGACCTGAGGTAGAAAAAGATTTGAGGATATATTAGAAGAACAGATAATCTGTTTTTACAGCTATTTAACAATACTAACTTGTTTGGGCGAAAACATTTTCTCATTATGTCCTTATTATGGTTGGAGAATTATATGGGTGTGTGTGGTTGTGTCTAATCATATAATCATTCATCAATCATCTTACATTTACATAAATTCATTTCTTTACTAAGTGGTAAAAATTCTGTAACCGTAGTTCTTCCTGCTCTTTCTCTACCATTGAAAAAAGCCATGATCAAGCATGCCCTTCTTGCTGTACTGAATGGTGTAAGTCAGAGACTGTGAGCTCTTTGTGGGCAGTGTTTATATTTGCCTCCATTATATCCCCACGGGATTTCTACATGGTCTTTGCATATAGTAAACACTAAATAAGCATTTCCTTTAACTTCTTACTTTGAAAAATTTGAAACCTAAGAACAGTAAATATTTTCAAGTAGATAAACATAATCATGGACCCACAAGAAACCTGTTCAATCTTATTTCAGAAATGAAGAAATTGAGGCTGAGATCAAAGCTAATGGTGCCACACAGCTGGGATAAGAACCTAAGTACCCCAAGTCCTGATTAGGCCTTACTCATCTGATATCTTAATGATCTTAATCTTTGGTTTTGCTCTGATTTTGGCATAACTTCTCCCCGACCCCATCCCAAAGGAGATGAGATCAAGAGAGAGCCCCACGGGCTGATTCTCCTGAGGAAACTAGTACACCAGGAGGAAGACACACCACTCCATGTCTCTCACTTCCATTCCATGTCTCTCATTAGACCGTGTATGACAAATGCTTATAAGGATCGAGGGCCCAGATTGGCACTGAGAAAGGCAAAGGGATCTGTGGGCTTGGGACAGTAAAACTGCTGGAGAATTTCAGAGAGCTTAAAAACAAACCAACAAAAAAAAAAAAACAAGGAAAAGAAAAAAATAAGCTAATATATGGCTATAGACTATAAGTGGACTCCCCATAGAAGTTTGTCTAACAAATTTGAGTTATTTTAAGATTTCTTTGAAGGAAGGACTACATTTTTTTAGTACAACAGCATTCTGAAACTCTACTACATACAGCTACATAGATGTCCAGGTTTGTAAAGTTTTCACTTGTTCTCTTCTCTCCTACCCCTGACAGCCGGCAAGCTTTATGAGGATGGAGAACATGTCCGACTTGAGTACTGATGAATCACTACCAGCTAGTTAACACTGTTCCTGCTCATAGGATATCCAATAAATATTTTATAATTAATAAAGTAAATTACTCAATTACACCAAAACTTTTTACTGAGTGTCTACTATATGCCTAGCATTGCCCTAGACACTACAGGGGAATCAAAAGTTTAGGTACTTTCCCTCAAGTGCTGTATAACCTAATTTGCAAGACAAAACTAACACAAAAAAACAGCAAGAAAAATTAGTACAAAGCATCATGTGCTGATTATAGGTGCAACTGAAGGTTAAAAAAAAAAGAGAATATGTAATGTGGACAGAAGTTTGGAACTGTGCTGAGTTTTGAATGATAACTCAAGCTTTGGAAGGAAGTCATTGCAGGTAGAAGGAAATAGCAATGGAAAAAGCACAGATATGAAACTCAGAATCATGGGGAAGGGAATAAGAAAAAGCAGGAAGGGTGAGAATACTGGGCTGGATAAAGTAGAGATAATGGGTGAAGAATAAAATTGGGAAGCTATAAGGGGTGCCTAGTGGGAAAAGACAAAATGAGGAAAAGGACTCCATGTGGCGGGTAGCAGGGAGCTATCTACCCAGGAAAGGCCCTTTTCCTTCCACACACAGAATACCTCCTGCACAACTGATCCCAGTCTGGTCTTGATTTTCCCAGAAATAAAAGTAGCTGGCATTCTAGCTCCAGACCAATTTTGAAGTCATTCATTACCATGAACATTCTCACTGTTGGAGAAAATCACACATCAGAGAAAGGGGACAGTAGAAAAAGCAAAGGGTGGCCCATTTCCTCAGGAAGGTTTTTATGGTGTTCCATCCACCATGTGAAAGCTGCTCCATCACTTCCCCTGTCCTATGACTTCAGTTAGATGCCACTTAACATGGATTTGCCCCTAATTCTTAGTTAGCTTTCCAACAAGGAGTAAGTCCCAAAGCTCAAAAGTTCTGGGCAGAGCACAGTGATTTTCAGAAAACCAGGATGGGGAGGAAGCAAAGCCACTAGTGAAAAAAAATAAATAAATAAATAAGAAACTAGATCTATTTCCCTGCTCCATTCTCTTTCAGATTTAAATAGGCGCAGTCTCACCCCTTACCCTGTTGATCAAATACTGTTGCATGTAAATATTTTTAATCTCAGTTCTCTTCATAATCTCCAGCTCTACATCAATTGGATCTGCTTTTTCAAATTCTGTTAACTTTGAAATGTCTAGATTGAATGTTGATGGCCTTGATGCTCTAGCCAATGACTCTCGTGTTGTCAGCTCGCCGTCCTTCAAAGTAGAGGGTCTAAGGAATCTTCCGCTTGCACCTGTAGACCCTGCCTGTTCTGCTTGAGGGATCTTTTCATCCTCACTTTTCATCTGCTGTTGCTTAAAAGCTAGGAGAATCTCCTCATCATAGTGAAATCTCTTCTCAGGAACTTCTTCCGGGTGAATCTGAGGGATTTGCGGAATGGGGATGTGCTTGGATGTGTGAAGAGCTGAGTGAATGTGCTTCAGCTCCTGCACCAGGCACTGTATTTCCTCGATGACAGCCACTTTAAGGTCTCGAAGAGAGAGGATGCACTTGTTCATGTGCATTTTTTTTGAATGGGTCTGATGAAAAGAACAGAAAGAAAGCAAAATGGCAATCCACTCACAAAGGACAGTTTCAAGTATGATCTACTTTTGTCCGTTGACTGGTATGCATAACAAAAATTCAAAATAAAAATTTATCTGAACATTCTTGTTTACTACTAAATAACTCTTTCTCTAGTTTTTAGGTTTTTCCCCACTTGGCCTCTCCAAAAGGGGGAGTGGCAAAAGTCTGGATATGACCTGTGCTATCCCACAGCTGGCTCATAGGTCTGAGTTCCCCTGTCTTCCACTCCCACCACACAGTGGAAGTCATTCCTGAAGGCTTGTATTCAGCTGAGTCCCCTCAGGGAAGGGGAGGCCACTCTTTGGTCAGGAACACACAAGAAACTCTCCTTTTCTGATGGAAACAAGTATCATTGGCTCACACTCAGGTATGCCTGCCTATTCACATTCTGTATTTTGGCCTCATGTTACTGTTACTCTTCGTTCAGGTCAAGGTAATGATCCTGAATTTCAGTATCATATCCCACTAAGAGATTCCAGGGCTCTTCCTGATTTCCTTCTCTATTTATCTAAGCCAAACTGTGCCATACAGATCTGTGTCTCCCTCCTTACCAGCTCTCCCCCTTGTCTGTGTTTTCTCAATGTGCTACCAGAACCTGTGGGTCCATGTAACCCTGCTCCTGTGTGCAGTTAGGCAACTAGATGGCTCAAAGATGGTTAAGAGTTAACTTGCTTAAATACACAGATTTTTTTTTAAAAAGCTCAAAAGGCACTTTTCCAAGTAGTCTTAACAAAACTTAAACCTGTACACTTATTATTTATGTAATAAATTAAAGGAAATGTTTTACATACTCAGGAATAAATGTTTAAAGCATTAAGGCTTCAACTAAAAAACCAGCACCTGGGTGAGTGGGGGACAACTTCTGAAGCACCTAGAGGACTGAGAATTGAGCCTGAAAGAAGAAAACCAACCAGTCGAGTGTTTGTAAGGTTACCCCTTAGAGAAGCCTTCTTCACACACCCACCCTCTCTACTTTTCCAAGTCGCATATATGTAAACATGGGCTAATGGGGAGAAGGGATGTATTTATATCCCTATTTAAAAATCCTTTGATACTTTTCAATGATTTTTAATTTAACCATGATAAGAATCACAATTTATTGATTTTAACCATTACATTAACACTATGAGACAGACTAGACATATCTTATTGTTGTTAATTGGTATTAGTACCCTTTTTACAAACAACATAACAGAGGCTTAGGAACATTTACATGACTAACAAGTTCACATAGCTATTAAGTCAGGAACAGACATGGGAACAGAACTCCAGTCTTGTAGAACAGTGTGCTCTACATTATTTTATACTGCCATTTTAATAAAGTGGATTTCAGTGTAGTGCAATGTTGTATAAGACATCATACCTGCCCACCATCTCTAGTTAGACTATGAAATTTCAGGTTGGATGACAGGCAAATTGTGGTCAAAAGAACATGTTTCTCTGCTGATGGATGTAACATGAAAGATGAAACAAGAATTACCCTAGATGAACAGCTAGAAAAGCAACCCAAATGGTCACTAATAAAATGTTCAGGGGTGGGGTGTAGTTCAAGATGGCAAAGTAGGATGTACCTGCAATATACATAGATCAATTTCCTCTGAAAAATACCTTAAATCTACTTTGACAGCTAGCTCCTCCACAATAAAGGATGAAGGGCCACATCAAGATGGGCAGGAGAAGCAGAAATGTGGTCTCACCAAAACCACCCCAGCACAAAGACCCACAATGGGAAGAGATCTCACAAATACAAAGCATTCCTGGAGGAGCAAGGAGTTTCTGTCCCACAACAGGCACCCTAACTCTTGGGACTTATCTCAGAGAGAGAAGCCCCTCAGAATATCTGACTTTGAAAACCAATGGGGTTTATGGCCAGAAGACCAAAAATCTGTGCAGAAAGGCAAGACTTTTAAGAGCTCACATGTAGACTTACTTACCTGGATCCAGCACAAAAACAATTTAAAAAGTGCCTAGACCATATATATGTGAAGGAGACTCATTAGCTAATTTTGAAGTGTCCCTTGGCACTTTCTCTAGGGATAAAGGTGCTGGTGGGTGCCACTTTTGCACTTAGTCTACCTTGCTAGCACTGATAGGTGCATTTGTGTGCTCGCTCTACTTTCTGGCACCTATGGGCTATCCCACCCCCATGCACTCCTGCAGCCTGCCTGAAGCCAGCAGATTCACCTGCTCACATACCCTCTAGCAGCCCCTCTGAGATAAGCAGGTGAATGCAGTCCAACAGGGGATACCCCGTAGCACCTGGCAATGGTGACCACAAGGGACTGTGTTGTTAGGCCCCATAGGACTGAAATATTCAGAGAGACAGTTCTTGGCAAGCTACCTGCCCCTAGGGTTTGGCACAGATAGCTGATTAAACATCTCGTCAGTCTTCATGTGAAAAGGCCTATTTACTTGTCCTGAAACATCAGCCTAAGGGGCAGGCTTTAGGTTTACCACACATTAGAGGTTACAAGGAGCTTTCAGGGAACACAAGTTGGGGAGTGCCATCTTTGTGCTCTCCCTCTGCCTCACTGCAGCTTACCGGTTGATCCAAGAAAGGAGCGTACACATTCATTTGAAGCCCTGATTTGTGCAACTGTCACCAAAAAGACCCCTCCAAATAGCCTGACCTGGAGGCCAGCAGGGGTCAGGACTGCAGTCTCACAGGGCTGTATATATTTGCTACTTTATTATTTTTATATATTTGCTACTTTAAAAGGTGCTTCTAAGGGTCTGACTTCCAATCAGCCTGAATCTAGGTGCTGAGATACTCCCTCTGGAATGTGGACAGGTATAAAGATTTCCCTTATTTTCAGGGACCTATGGGACAACATCAAGTGGAATAACATTAACATTATAGAAGTCCAAGAAAGAGAAGAGAGAGAAAATGGGGCCGAAAACTTATTTGAAAAAATAATGACTGAAAATTTCCGTAACCTGGGGAAGGAAGCAGATATCATGTCCAGGAAGCACAGAGAATTCAAAAAGAGATCCATACCAAGATATATTATAATTAAAATTTAAAAAACCTTAAAAGAAACAGTGAAAAACAACTTGTCATGAACGAGGGAACCCCCATAAGACTATCAAATGATTTCTCAGCAGAAATTTTGCAGATCAGAAGGTATAGTATGACATATGCAAAGTGCTGAAAGAAAAAAGCTCCCAACTAAAACTCTACCCAACAAGGTTAAAACTCAGAATCAAGGGAGAGAAAAATAGTTCCCCACATGAGATAAGCTAAATGAGTTCATCACCATTAAAGTGGCTTTGTCAGAAATGTTAAAGGGACTTCTTTAAGAAAACATATGAAAGTAAAAATCTCACTGATAGAGTCAAATATAGGTAGTAGATTAACCACATATAAAGGCAGCATGAAGGTTAAAAGACAAAAGTAGTAAAATCAGCTGTAACTACAATAAATAGTTATGGATACACAAAATAAAAAATGCAAAACATAACAAAAATATAAAATGTGGAGTGAGGGATAAAAAGTAGAGCTTTTATTTTATTGTTTTTAAAAAGATTTACTTATTTATATATATTTTTAGAGTGAGAGGAAGGGGAGGAGAGAAATATTGATGTGAGAGAAAAACATCAAGTGTTTGCCTTTTGGGCACCCCAACCGGGACCCAGCCAACAACCAGGCATGTGACCTGCCGGTGAATTGAACCCATGACCTTTTGGATCACAATCTGGCACTTAACCCACTGAGCCACACAAGCCAGGGCAAAATGTAGAGCTTTTAGAATGTATTCAAACTTAAGTTGCTATCAACTTAAAATGCACTTATACACATTCTTTTCAAGTGCACATAGAACATTCTACAAAATACATCACATGTCATACATATATATCCTATTATATGTGGAGATATGTGTGTGTGTGTGTGTGTGTGTGTGTACTGTTATATGTGAACCTTGGAGTAATCACAAAGCAAAAACCTATAGTAGATACACAAAAGATAATGAGAAGGGAATCTAAGCATAACACTAAGGAAAGTCATCAAATCACAAGGGAAGAGAAGAAGAGAAGAACAAAGAAGAACTACAAAGGTGGCCAGAAAACAATGAACAGAGTGGTAATAAGCACTATCTATCAATAATTACTTTAAAAGTAAATGAACTAAATTCCCCAATCGAAAACATGCAGAATGGCTGAATGGATTAAAAAAACAAGACTTATCTATACACTTCCTATAGGAGACTCACTTCAGATCTAAGAACTCACACAGATTGAAAGTAAAGGGATGGAAAAAGATACCTCATGCAAATAGAAACAAAAAGAAAGCTAGTGTAGCTATACTTAGACAAAACACACTTTGAAACAAAGACTATAATAAAAGATAAAAAAAGGCATTACATAATGATAAAGGGGGTCAATCCAACAATAAAATATAACATTTATAAAACTTATGCACAAATTTAGAAGCACCAAAATATATAAAGCAAATATTAACAGACATAAAAGGAGAAATTGATAGCATATAATAATGGTAGGAGACCTTAATAGCTTACTTCTATCAATGACTCAGTGGTGTCCAACTTTTTGGTCTCTCTCGGCCACATGGGAAGAAGAAGAGTTGTATTAGGCCACACATTAAATACATTGTGACACATAATTGCAAAAAAATCTTATACTGTTTTAAGTAAATATATGATTTTGTGTTGGACTGCATTCATAGTCATCCTGGGAAGCATGTGGCCTGTGGGCTGCAGGTTAGACACCCCTGGTACATAATTCAAATAGAAAGTCAACATGGAAACATCAGTTTTAAACCACATATTAGACTAGATGCACTTAATAGATATATATAGAACATTCTATCCAAATGTGGTAAAAACACACATTCTTTTCAAGTGCACGTAGAACAGGTATACAGGATACATCACATGTTAAGCCACAAAATAAGTCTCCATAACTTAAGAAGATTCAAATCTCATCAAGCATCTTTTCCAATCACAATAGTACACAACTAGAAATCAACTGCAGTAAGAAAATGAAAAATGACAAAATGTGGAGATTAAGCAATATGCTATTCAACAACATCAATGAAGAAATTAATGGGGGCATCAAAAAATACATGGAGACAAATGAAATTGGATATACAATATTTCAACATGAATGGAATGCAAAACAGTATATCTAAGAGGGAAGTTCATAAAAATCAAAGTAGAATTAAATAAAACAAAGACTGAAAAACAGTAGAAAAGATCAATGAAACTAAGAGCTAGATCTTTAAAAAGATAAACAAAATCGACAAACCTTTAGCTATGCTCACCAAGAAAATAAAACAGAAGTTACAACTGATACCACAGAAACACTATTAACAAGAGAATACTATTGACAATTATACAACAACAAACTGGACAACCTAGAAGAAATGAATAAATTCCTAAACACATACAATCTTTTGAGTGTGAATCATGAAGAAATAGAAAATTTGAATAGACTAATTATTAGTGTGAGAAGATTAAATCAATAATAAAAAAACAGTATTTTTGATGATTATCTAAAATAATGCCCCCTTTCTGCAAATGAGGGAACTGAGGCCTACACAAACATAAACATAAACATAAACGTCTTTTGCAGTTCTAAATTTCTATGACTATGTCATTATGGACCTAATAGTGAAATGGGTGGTTTTAGCAGAATTCAGTTAAAAACCCAGGTGCCTCTCACTGTCGTACAAGCTGTGGGTAAGTACCATAGAGTCTAGCTGTCCCAGTTCCTCTTCTTTCTTGGCAGCATTTATTCTCATGTGCTCGGGTATCTTATAGTCTGGGGCTGTCTTCAGATTGAAGTCTCCCATGTATACCTGAGCCTCTTTGATGGCTTGAACATCCTTGGGATCTTCATAGTCATCAGCAGGTTTACTCTTGTACCTATGAGACAAATAGGTTACCCAGACACAAAAATAACAATAAACTCTAATTTGTCTACTTTATTATAGGCATATAATCATATTCAGTCATGAAGCAAAAGTATAATTCTTAATCTTCTGTGTTACTTGTCTATAGAGTTCAAGCATTTTTTAAAATTGACTTTTTACTTATTTTTTTACTTTATTTTCATTGTTGACTCTATTATAGATGTTCCCATTTTCCCCCCTTTGCCCATCCCCAGCCAGGTCCTGCACCCACTGTCCCCTTCCCTATGGCCATCACCACACTATTGTCTGTGTCTATGGGTTATGCATATACACGAGCATGTACAGTGTTTCTTGTATCTTGTATCTTCTTCAATAAATGTCTCTATTTTTCATATTACGTGGCCTGATACCTTCTGGACAGACCTCATATATAAAACAAACATAAGATTCTGAAATGTGGAAAGAAGAAGGCAGACCACAGAGAACCTTGGGACCCAAGGAAGGATATAATGGTACGTTTTCTAGATTTTATTTCTGTCTCATATATCTTAGACTTGGAGCCAAAGAAAACAAAACTCAAGATGGGAAGGGAGTTGGGAATGGGTGAACATGGTGAAGGGAATTAAAGGTATAAATTTCCAGTTACAAATCAAATAAGCCACAGATCTAAGGTATAGCATAGGGAACATAGTAATAGTGTAATAACTTTGTAAAGTGATGGAAGGTTACTAAACTTGTCATGCTGATCACTTTGTAGGGTACATAAGTGTCAGATCACTATGTTATATACCTGAGACTAATTTAATATTGTATCTCAACTACAGTTAAAAAAAGAAAATAGCAACTCAGAAACACCAATAGTTTTAGACAACAAAAGATAAACAAAATCCTGTTTTCTCTAGTTAAATAATTAAGAAAGGAGCAGAATAGCAAGACAGAAAACTTCTAGACAGTAAGTTTTCTATTCCAGCCAAACACCACAGAAAAAAACTGTGACCACACCTCCACCCATGCCAGCAAAGGCCAAATGGGGAATTTAGATTTCTACCATTACCTGGCTTTAACAAGTCAAAACAATCCCTCCAGGGTTGGTGTCAAAGAAGGTGAGCCCTGAGGACCAGGACTCTTATCTCCATAGTGAAGTAACAAGCCACGCCATGTCAGTAGTGACCCCATAGGATAGCTTGAATTTCGACCGCCTGTAGTAGAAATGAGATGATCCATCCCTGCCTGCTGAGGTAGTGTTTGAGGATGCCTGTTGGAAAGTGATGACTTCCACCTCTTCCACAGTAACAGTGGAGGCCAACTAAAGAGTAAAATGGTATTAATGAGAGCCTAATGGCATCTGGAACTCCAACTCTTGACCAGCAAGTCGCTTCTTCCTTCCTCAGGTGTCAGTTGGGGAAGGTTGGGTAACCGAGGCTTCTACACTCATAATGAGACAGCACTCCTCCTTACCCTGCTAAAGTGAGATAAATCCAGCTAAAACAATATATAAATAAGATCTAGAGTCTCATAATATCCAAAATGTCCAGATTTTAATAAAAAAATCACCTGATTCTTGGTATGAGGTCATAACTTTGTAAAGTGAGGTCATACTAAGAATCAGGATGACCTCAACTTAAATGAGAAAATACAATTGCTAGATGCCAACCCCAAGTTTAGAACATTAAATTAATCTAACAAGGATTTTAAGCAGCCATCATAAAGTGTTTTGGCAAATAATTAGGAAGATTCTCAGAACAAATGAAAGAAAAAGTCTCTGAGAGCAATGGAAGACATAAAGAAGAGCCAAGTAGAAATTTAGAACTGAAAAATAAGGTAACCAAAATAAAACTCAAAGGATGGGCTCAATACCAGAATGGAAGAGGCAGAGGAAAGAATCAATGAACTTGAAGATGGAATATAGCAATTACCCAATCCGAACAACAGAAAGAAAAGACACCAGAAACAAGGAAACAAACAACAGCATCAACAAGACACACAGAGCTTCGGGGATCTAATATTTGTGTCACTGGAGTCCCAGGAGGAGAAGGGAAAGAGGAAAGGACTTCAAAAGAATTATAATAAATAATGAATGGCTGAAGACTTCCCCAAAGCTGGCAGGAGACACAGGCATACAGATTCAAGAAGTTTAATGAATCCAACAAAGAATAAGTTTAAAGAAATCTACATCAAGACACAGCATAGTAAAACTTCGAAAAAATAAAGACAAGGGGGAAAAAGTCTTGAAGGCAACAAGAAAAAAATAACACCTTATGTATGGAAGGAAAACAATTTCAATGGCAGCAGACAAATCATAAGAGACCATGGAGGTCAGCAGGAAGAAGCACAATGTTTTTTACGTGCTGAAAATGAGAGCTGCTGACACAGAATTCTGTGTACAGTAGGAGGGAAATCAAACCATTCTTAGATGAAGACAAACAAACAGAATTTCTCACCAGCGTACCTACCATAAAAGAACGGCTCTAAAATGTTCTCTAAATAAAGATGAAAAAATAAAAGAAAACTAGGAACAGCAAAAAGGAAGTAACTAAAATGGTAATAGCAAAAATATTAGCAAATACATTTTCTATTGTCTGTTATATTTGATGATTAAAGGAAAACTAACATTACTGTATTTTAAAATATATAGAGAGGAAACATCTATACAATTATATTATGAACAGGGGAAATGAGGGGGCAAGGGACATAAAGGCAGGTGAAGTTTCTACACTTCATTCAAAATGATAAAATGTCAACATTAGTACACTGTATTAAGTTGTGTATACATAGTGTAATACCTAGAGCAAATACTAAAACAGCTACACAAAACAATATACTAAAAAACACTATAGATAATCATGCTGGAATTCTAAAATACTCAACTAAATCATAGACAGAAGGAAAAAAACAGAAAAACAAAAAAGAGAGCAAATAGAAAATAAAATATAAAATAGCAAATATAAGCTTCAAATACAATAATTATATTAAGTATAAATGACTTAAATATACCAATTGTAGGACCAAGATTTGACAGAGTGAATTTAAAAACAAAACCCAAATATATGCTGTCAATAATACATTAACCTCACAAAAGCAACATAGGTAGGCTGAAATAAACAGCTGAAAACAGTTTTACTGTTTCAATACTAAATGCTTTCCCACTAAGATGAGGAATAGATGTAGATACTAGCCCTCTTTGATCTATTTCAATATAGTACTGAAAGTTCTAACCAGTGCAGGAAAAAAAAAAGGAAATAAGTGAAGAGATTGAATAAAAAGAAATAAAACTGTCCCTATTTACAGATAACATGATAGTCTACACAGAAAATGCCAAGGAACACCCCCTGCCCCCTAAACCCCTCTGGGTGCAGCCAAGTCACAGCACCCAGACAAACACAAAAATCCACTGTATGTCTACACTAGCAATGCACGTGAACACATAGACACCAAAACTAGAAGCACAATACTATTTACAGATGTCAAAAATTAAATATTTATGTGTATATCTAACAAAATATGTGTAGTACTTTTATAATGAAACATAACAAAACAGATGAAAGAAATCAAGGATCTAAATAAATGGAGAGTCATACCATGTCCATGGAGTAAAAGACTCATAATAAATATGCCAATTTTCTCCAAACTGATACAAGGTTTAACATAATTCCTATCATAATTTCTGTAAGATTTTTATAAACATAGGCAAGATTATTCTAAAATTTATATGAAAAATTGAAGTAACTAGAATAGCTAAAATAACTTTGAAAAGGAAGAATAATGTGGGAGAGACTGGTCTATCTAATTTCAAGACCTATTACATAGCCACAGTAATCCAGATGTGTATGTAGGGAAAAGGACACAAAAATCATTGGATCACAAAGTGAACCGGGAAATAGACCAACACCAATATGCCCAGATGATTTTTGACGCAAGTGCAAAAGCAATTCAATGGAGGAAATAGAGGCTTTTCAACAAAAGATGACAGAGCAATTGGATATCAACAGGCAAAAAAGAAAATAAAAATAAATATGAACATAAATCTCACACCTTACACAAAAATGAACACCAAATGCATCACAGACTTAAATATATGGTGTAAAATTACAAAACTTTTATAAAAACAGAAGAAAATCTTCGGGACCTAGTATTAGGCAGAATTCTTAAACTTGACACCAAAATAAAAATTCACAAAAGGAAAAACTGATAAATTGGCTTCAACAAAATCAAACAGCTTTGCTTTGCAGATGACCCTGTTAGGAGAATGAAAAGATGAGCTCCAGATGCGGAGTAAATATTTCAAAACAACATATCTAACAGAGGACTAGCCTGTAGAATATTGTTTTAAAAATCTGAAATCTCCACACTTAAATAGCTAACATCTTATTTGAACATGAGCAAAACACATGAAGAGGCATTTTGCCCAAGATATATCGGTGACAAATAAACAAATGAAAGTACATGCTTGTTAAATGTAAGTACTTTGTACTAGATTTTTAAAGTTAATTTCAGATGGTCAGAGACCAACAGGTAAAAGCCAAAACTATAAGATGTTAGAAGAACATCAGGAGAATATCTTTTGATGTTGGGATAAAAAGTATTTCTTAATCCTTAAAAATCCCTCTGAGTATATCAGTAAAGTGGGATTCCTGGTCATGAAACTCTTAGATCATAGAAGTTCCACCAAGGTATCACCACCCTGAAAGATACAGCTGATCTGCTTCTAAGGTCTCCATCTCAGTATTTCTTTCACTTCTTTCTTTAAATAAAAAAAATATATATTTATTGATATGGTTAAAGATATTTTAGACCTAGCTGGTGTAGCGCAGTGGATTGAGCACTGATCTGCAAACCAAAGGATCACTGGTTCGATTCCCAGTCAGGGCACATGCTGGGGTTGCAGGCCAGGTCCCCAGTGGGGGCCACATGAGAGGCAACCACACATTGATGTTTCTCTCTCTCTTTTGCCCTTCCTTCCCCTCTCCCTAAAAAACAAATAAATAAAACCTTTAAAAATGAAGATATTTTAAGACTCATGCTAAAAGTTTACATAAAAACTTACAGGTCCTCCCATTGTTTTTTTCGCTGCTGAATCTTTTGCTGTGCCCTTTCAGCTTTTAATACAAGTTTCTTCGTTTTCTCAATTTGATTTTCCACCATGATTTGACTGAGGGTTTTAGGCCGAAATTGCTTCCCTTTTTCTATAACTGATTCTTCTTGCACACTAATACTCCCACCTGTACAGAGAGTCAACATTTTTTTCAGTCTTTTTGAAACATCAAAATGAAATTCTCAAATAGTTTTTTCAATCTATCATTTCTTTAAATCCAGAGAATATAACGAATCTGTAAATCACAGTAGTTATTAAGCAATTAGCATGAATCCCATAATCAGTACTTTAAAATATCAAAATAAAGAAATCTAAGTTACAATATTTGCTTTTAAGAACCCTATTGAAAAGCTGGGAAGACCAGACATATACATTGAACTATTAGATAGTGAGATTAAATGATGATGGACCACTGGCATACATACTGAGAAGCAGGGAAGGAGTGTCTGTGAGATGAGAGTAGGGGAAGGGAAAAGCAAATGAGTCCTATTAGCATTTGAGGTGACATATACTGTACCAACCACAGTAGTCTGTGGCCAACTTAAAAACTGATCAGAAACATACAATCAAATCTATAATTTTAAAGTTATTGGCTTTAGGCCCTTGTTCAAGATGATGAACAAGGCTGCACAGCATGGCGTACCTGAGGTCCCGTCACTGAAAACTACCAATGCACTCAAGATCAGGAGCTGTGGGAACAGTGACTCAAGGGGAATGTCAGTCTCTTATCCAGAATGTGGAAACGAGAATGTGGACAACGACTGGTTCTACTATAGTCCAACAAGGAAGGGACTTGGTGGTGTGGAAAATACTGGTACATACATGACCCCCTCAAATATGAGTTTGACAATCCAAGTTATCACATGTCCCAGAAACTGTGCTCCAGAAACTGTAGCCCTTGATCTGGACGGGAAACTAGAAAAGATGTATGGGGGTGGCAAAATATGTCTGACTGATTGCTATAAGCCTTTGCAGACCACTAACGTACCCATGAGACTAGCTCATCTTGTGTCCCTGGGGCTGGGTCTACAGCTGGTAGTGGAAATCCTGGATGTGATTCAGAAAGTTATGATATAACAAGAAGAGAAATGCAACCAAAGAAGGGTCAAGCCACTGAAGCTGGACAAGGGCCATTTGATACCCTACATTACTGTATTCCTGTGCATCCCTCACACTCCCTCACCCATTGTTACTAAGTAGATGCAGCAAACATTGCTGAAAAACAACAACAAAACAGTACTGATACTGAATTTCTAAGACTACACTGGAAAGAGAAACTCCAGGGCTTTAGAAAACCAAAAGACAATTTATATCCCTCCTCGAAGTAAAACAATGTGAGATTCTGGAGGGACGGGAGTGACTGAAAGTGAGTACATGGTCTTTTTGGTTTCTGGAGATAAAATCAATAAAAGCTGTCTCCTCTGGGGGAAAAAGTTATTGGCTTTATCAATAAGTATCTCAATCCATGTTTAAGCTACACAGAGATGTACATTAGAGAAACATGAAAAAAGTTAATGAGAAGGCCATGCAGCTATAACTCATCATGTCATATTTCAAATATATAATAGTATGGAAAAGGAAGAGTTTAATGTAGGCTGATGGTCATGGAAGGCTTTTTTTTTTTTAATGTAATTCAACCTGAATCCCCATGAACTGGTAGAATTCAAAGGGAAGAGTGAATTGGTCACTCTAGCAAGGGCCTGGCTATGCAAGCACCAAGCATAATTAGGGAGCAGCAAACAGGACAATAGGCTAAAAATACAAGTTGAAGAGTAATGAGGACACATCATTAGTAGGAAAAAGAATAGGGGTACATTGTGGAAGAAAATACTGGAATAATTGTTTCAGAATTTACCCTAGAGGCAGAAAAGAGCTGTCAAAGATTTTTCAGTAAAGAGGATAAACCAGCTTTAAAGTCAGTTCTGTATCCCAGGCACTACCTCAGACCTGGCCAGGCTACAGAGCCCTTAATTTGTTCTTGACTGGGTTCTCCAAGCTATTCCCTGAATGCTTGTCCTCCATCCAGTCATCCACAGTCACCCTGCGGGCAGTTACAAGAGGCAGTTCGCAGGAATCACATGAACTATTTTCACATCTGTATTCTCACCTCATCATTCTGTTCAAAGCACATGCTCTTGGAAAACAGTTTGAAATATTGTGTTCTAGCCCCATGCTCCGGGTGGAGCCGGGAATCTGGGCTGGGGAGAAACAATGCCTGGAACTATCATCTGGGGAAGTCCTAGATTTAAGAATATGTAGATAACAGGAAGTTAAAAAAACAACAGCTTTAGGTACTCTTATCCTCTCAATCACATGACCAGGATGAGTTTCCTTTAGCAGCCTGTATCAAATAGGAAAGTTGGTGTGGAGCATTTTCTGGAGAAATTTAGCCTCTCAATCTCAACCATACAAAGTTCTTTAGAGGACAGGAGACAAGAAAATGAGTTCAAGCTACCAAAAAGCATTCCAATGTTCTGCCCACAAAAATATGATTTGGTTTTGACATCTTAAAAAATGAGGATTTAAAAGCCTTCTTATCATTTAGGTTACCTATATCTTTCTGGCTATCCTTTCTTCCAATTCCCTCTTTTTCAAATCTCTCAAATTTGCTTGCTCGTCTCTCGAACTGACTGGCCCGTTTGAATCTGGAGTACTTAGAGGGCTTCGAAAGCCTGTAGGAGGATATCTTGTGATCACTCTGTATGGCATGAACCACAATGGTGTCACTTTCCAATGAGTCACGAAACCTGAAAAAAAAAAACAAGTATTTTCATTAATCACCATTTTAATCATTTTAATCATTCTACATGATTTTTAAGTAATAAAATAAGACCACAATACACTGTGCTTATAAATAATATCATTATATCATACTGGATCCAAAATTTAATCATGCATGTACCAACAAGGCTGTGATGGAAGTTGGGTAGGATTTGGTTAAAGAGCAAGTAGAACAAGTAGAAATTTCTTTCTAATGTAAATACTAAACAACCCGTTATTAATTAGTATAATATTGCTGTTTTGGCAATGTGTAGAAAAATTAAAAAATTGTCAAGTTGACTATAGTTTAATGGTAAATCTCAAACTAAGAAATTGCAATCTACCCCTCTTTCTACTTCTATTATATACATATCTCCCATGTTATTTACATCTCATATATTAGGTATTTTAAATATAAATAAAGTGAGATGATATTTGCCATATATCTCATATATATCATATTACTCTATTTGCCTCTATAAGAAACATTAAGCTCAGAAATTCATATGGCTTTCTAGTTCCCCTTTCTCATACAGTCCACAAAGATTTATCTTTTTTTTCTTTAATTCTCAGCTGAAGACATACATGTTGACTTTAGAGAGATAGAGAGGAAGGGAGGGAGGGAGAGAGAGCAACATCGATGTGAGAGGGAAACATTGATCAGTTGCCTATCATATACTCCCTGACTAGGGATGGAATCCTCAACATAGGCTCGTGTCCGCACTGGGAGTCAAATCTGTGTCCTTTTGGTGTAGGGACAATGCTCAAGCAACTGAGCCACCCAGCCAGGGTGAGAATTATCTTCTAAAAATTCTTCTTTATCAATTGAACTGTTGTTATTTTTGGCATGTATTCATAATTATCCCCCATGTTTTATTTTTAGAATTTAACTTTTTTATGTATGTAGTAATTATTCCTAGCTTGTTTGCCTCTCTGTTTTTTGATTCAATCCTTTTAGTTCTCTTTTTAAAATGGCTCATTATTTCTTTTTATTTTTCCCTTTTCTCTCATAGCATAGTATCTTTCTTATCTCTCTATGACTTATTCCCTTTATCTTCTTGCCCATGGGAGTTTTTTTCACTCTTTAAATTTTAGCCTTTCCATGAGAACCAGATAACATGAAGGAAATAATGGATACTTTTGATTATATCAAAATTTAAAACTTTAGCACAGTTAGAAAAATATGAACAAAGTTTAAGGCAAATGGCGGAGTAGAAGAAAGTGGTTATGATGTGTATAACAAAAGGCAAATACTTACAGAAATAGAGACTATAACTAAAAATAAGGGGGGAAATAAACAGAACTCCAAGAAAAATGAAAAAAAAGGAATCTAAATAGACAATTCTAACAATAAAGATAGATGAACTACAGACTCATGAAAACAAATACTCAACTTCATTAATAATCAAAATAATGTAAATTATTCAACCAAGAGTTAGTATATTTGACCTATGAGACTGATGAAGATGAAAACACTGGTAACACCCAGTGTTACTCAGTGGTAAAATTTATCCTCCCCCAGTTCCAGTCAGAGAGCTGGGTTCTTATTGTTTCCTCCCATATGTTTTCTGAAGACAACAAGCTATGGAGGCTTGTGCCTGGACCAGGGTGGGAAAACAGGGAGTTAAGGAAACAAGTATTCGAGGGCAAGGAGAGTGGTGAGGAAGAGGTTCCAGCTGATGGGGAGCTCAACTGGGCAAATTGGGTCCTAGAATTGTGGGTACTTGTTCCCTGCTTCTGACAGCATCTCAGGAGACACAAGGCCTCAAGGATGATGGCTGCAAGTGTGTTGAATCCTGTAACCTTACCAAAGATTGCCCACTCTAGCAGAGCACAGAATCCATAGATTCAAAGACTGAAAAAAATCAGGCAGGTGGGGCAATGAGCCTCAGTGGTACTAAAAATGACTTTCTTATCAACCTGGTGGAACAGGAGCCCAGAGTCAAATTTAAGTTAATTTAAGTAAAATAAAAACTAGCAATATTATACCTATATACCTGAGTTTGTGAAAGATTCATATTTGCCATATATATTTACAAATATATTATAAATATTAAAGTGAAACATAGGATATACTATGTTGAGGGTTCTTCCTGAGAAGAACTTCTTAATTTCATCTCTTGGTGGGTAGCAATCTAGATATAATTTAGGGATTTATATATTCTAATATTATCCAAGAATTCAAATATTCAGGGATTTGATGCCGAGTAACAAATGCCATAACTCACAGGAGAGAGCACCTGAGAGGAGACTGCTGCCTGGAGAGGGTGCTCTGGAGATCTGCTAGGGGTTCCCTTCCAGCCTCAGGTGAGTCCTGATCAGCACACAACATGTGAGGAGTCTACCTGAGACTGGGGAAAGAAACACCAGAAGGAGGCAGGTAGAACAATCCTCAGGTCCCCACACAGCTTGGAATAACTTGTTTTCACAACCCTTACAACACATGGGACAAAGGGGTAGAGTACTCAGAAGAATTTTATCTTAGTAGTAGGAAAAAGTAGCTCTGTAGCAAAGGCTACCGGATCCCACCTAACACAGATTAAAAGCAAGCCTCAAAAAATCAAGCTGCTTTCAAACAATTTGACTAAATCTCAGAACAAAGGTCAAGAATATGTAAGAGTATGTAAAAAACATCCAGCACCCACAATGTAAAATTCACAATTTCTGGCATACAATCAAAAAGTTTTAGGCGGGCAAAATAGAAGAAAAATATGACCTAAAACAGAGAGAAAAATATCAATTAATAGAAACAGACCCAGAAATGACACAGATGATATAATTAGCAGAAAAGGACTTTAAAGTAGTTATTATATTTTCTATGTCTAGAAAGGTTTTTTAAAAAAGCATAATCACATTAAAGTGTGCAAAATCCTCACCTATCATACTAGGAAGTCAATAAATAATGATTAGTAATAAATTCATAGAAATATGCTATTTATATGTATGGTTGCAACCACTGTAAGAAACATTAAGAGTGGATCCTTTTCAAGATATGTCATGCTTATGGGCTGAAAAACTCAATATTTTTCAATGTTTATTAATGTCTAAGTTGATCTACAGATTCAGTGTAATTCCAATAAAAAATCTTAGCATGCAAATGACCTAAACAATGTTGAAGATGAAGAACAAAGCCAGGAGGTTTACAATATCAGAGTTAAATGGATAAATCATGGTGTAACCATTTAATAGAATACTATGAAGCAATGAGAAAGAGTGAGCAACTGCTACCTGCAACAACATGGCTAAACTTGGGCATGATACCAAGTGAAGAAGCCAGACACCAAAGAGTTCATATTGTGACACTTCATTCCTATGAAGTTCAGGCAAAACTAATCTATGTTGATAAACATTCATTTTTGCAGAGTTAATTTTTACTGGGATGGATCATGAGGGAACTTTCTGATTATGTCCTTAATCTGGGGATCAGATATATGTGTTTATACATCTGTAAAAGTTTATCAAGCTGTTCAGTTAAGACTTATACATTTTACTGTATGTAAATTATATCTCAAAAAGGCAGAGAAAACTAATATTCCCTGAGAAGCCAAATTGGTACACGAAAGGGATTGGACAGGAAGTTGCAGTCTGTCATTATGAGACCTTTGGTTCTATTTAATTTTGGTGTTTTAACATTTACACACTATTGTATTAGTTAAATTAAAAAATAAATAATTGTGAAAAACAATGTAAATATATATTACATAATTTGGTCAGTAAAATAACTAATTGTAAAACAAATTTCTCATATTTAAACTAGGAAGGAGTGATCAGAAAGCTCAGGAAGATATCAGTAGCAGTGACAAGAAGATTCCCTGAGATTTTAAGCGTTAATGCATATTTCAGGACACCTCTTATCTGAATACTTTGCTTAAGCCACTTCAAACTGTTTTATTCAAATATATACTGGCAAACATCTTAAACTGCAAGAAATATGGATCCTACCTCTTCTGTAGCTTCTTTAGGCCAAGTTCATGTTTCTCTTTTTCCCAGGCTAATTCCTTTTCCACTTGTTGAATTTTATGAACTGTTCTTCTGTTAATCTCAGCACGAATTTTAGAATCTATATCAAAATCCTGTAGATAGGTAGTCTTGTTCATCAAAATTAGTACTTTTATCAATGTATTTTATCAATCTTATTTCACACATACAGATTTTTAAGTTTTGTCCTTTTATACACCATCATTACTCTCTCCCAAATATCATAAACTCCATTCTAGAAAGAAATAACATACTTTTGATCTTTCACAAAAAAAATGGAAAAAAGTTCTCAGAAATAATTAACAATACAAATAAAGTCACATACTAAATGATTTTTCTCACAATAAAAATAATGAATGCTAACAGAATATTTAGACTGTACAAAGTTTTAAAAAATACTCCTTTCACAAAGCTTACATTATCCTCACCCAAGGATAGGTCTGCTGATCTTAGAGAGGAGAGAGAGAAATATCGCTGTGAGAGAGAAGCAACAATTGGTTACCTACTGTACGAGCCTCAACCAGGGATTGAACCTGCAGCCTAGGCCTGTGTCCTGACCAAAAATTGAACTCAAAACCTTTTGGTGTATGGGGTGATGCTCCAACCAACTGAGCCACCTACCTGGCTGGAGCTTCCTTCACAAAGTTTTAAAAAATATATTCCCTTTTCCCCCAAAGCAATTACTTTACCTAGCCAGCTGGGCATAAGGTAGAAGCTCCTGGCAGTTGATCATTAGCTGAACATCCCCTCCCATATGACCCTACCCAGAAAAGACAGCAAAATCTTTGGTATCTTCTTAACATCAAATTCTGGGTGAATATCCTTCATCAAGGGGTTGTTTTCCCCATAATTATACTTAGAGGCCTTATGTTTCTTACCTTCACTCCTGAATGTTGCCAGGGCCTTCATTCACACTACACTGGAAATGGTAATTATTCTTTCCAGAGGTGCTTGTGTTGTAAGTAATGATGTGTGCAATGTGCTTAGTCAAAGAACTTGCCTCAGTTGCTCTTTATTTTGAGTTATGTCATCCATATTCTGCAAGCGTCTACCTTTTTCTTAGTAAAAGAGCATACACATCTTTTAACCAATATGAGTTAACCATTACGATTTTGTCAAAGCATTTTTTATATCAAATTGCCCAAGTGCCTCTAGAATTATAGGACTGGACAAACTGCAGTTATTGTCAGGATGATAAATTCTGGGTTTTTATTTGATTAGGCTCTTGACAGTACTTCCATTTAGGAAGAAGTACAAAATGAAAAAAATTACTAGCAGAAAGAAAAACATTAATACAGAATTAGCTTAAACAATTGAGTGATCATCCCCATAGCTAAAGAAATAAACTAAGTCAGCTTTCAGAAATTTTGTGGGTAAAGCAGTTACTATCTTTTCAACAGATCTGATGAATTATAGAAAGGGAACCGCCAAGAATCAAATTATGTATCCAATAGTTTGATATTCAATAGCTAGATATCTTGACTACATATAAGAGTTGATAACCAGATACAAACTTATATTTATATCTTATCTTGTTACCAAAAAAAGATAAGGTAGCTAAATCCAGAAGTAAACTTTGTATTAAGAGGTTCTTCTGCATCTAAACTAAGTTGTGTGACCAGCTCTATAGTAGTTTAGTTGCTGCCCACACATTGGCCAGGTAAAGAGAAGCTTAAAGATGATTTTAAGTGTTCCTACTTGTTGGCCAAAGAGTACTAGTCTCAAACCAGAAATAGCATATGTTAAAGTTAAAGTCAAATTTATTTTTGACTTACTGTCCTTTTAAACTGCATATGCTTTGGTAATTCTTCATTCATTTGTAGTAATTTCTGAAATTGATTCCTCAAAGCTTTGAGTTGTTCTCTCTTCCTGGTCTTTATTTCTTCCACTTCTTTCATTAACTTGTCATGTTCTCTTTTTCTTCTGGCATTCTCTATACTGAAGACAGAAATGTAAAAGCATAACAAGTTAAGATACAGAAACAGCAAAGAGAAAATTAGCATTTAACTATTTGGCAATTCATTTAGCTTAATCAATTTCTATAAAATGTTGGTTTGTTTTGCAAAAGCTCAGACCTGTAGGCTTTGGGATCTTCAATATCTTCTGGAATTGGCTCTGTTTCAATTCCAAACTGTAGGGAGAGGAATAAAAAGTTAGCCCTTTAAAATTGCATATTACCCTTAAAATATCTAATCATAAGTAAATTGAGGGTTCCCCTCTGCCATTTTCTAGCAACTGTAGGCCTGAAAAATATTTTTGCAAAAAATAAACTAGGGAAAATATTGCAGTTGACTAAACTTATTTTTTCTACTTCATTTAAAGGGGTAGGTAGAGAAAGTATTGAAACTTAATCATGTGTATGCAAAAATGTTAATATCACCACATTGACCCTTCAAAATATGAAATACTAATATTTATGTGTTATTCACAAAGAATACACACAAAAATTTTCTGTTATTTCTTTTAAAGGACAAGTTTTTAAAAAATGTATATCCCTTTTATGCATACACAATTCCCCAAAATACCTCATATATATTAGTAAGCATTTCACTTGACCTTATCAAAAGAACACATACAATGAGAAATATACAGAATAATATAATCCTTCTCAAGAACGATATTAAATCAGAACTATGAATCTCCCTTTAAGAAGAAAATCAGTTTAAATTAAGGAGTACTATGAAGTAAATCACTTAGAAGTACTTGGTTTATTCAAGTGCTATGCTGTAAAATGTCTTAGACTGTTAAAGAGGAATTATAACCTGGTGAACTCAACAAGATTCATAGTTTGCTAGCTAATCAGTTCTTAAGTAAAATTGAACTTGCTTATTCTCTATTATCTTTTTTAAAGATTTTATTCATTTATTTTTAGAGAGGGTGGGGAGGGAGAAGGGGAGGGAGAGAAGCATCCGTGTGTGGTTGCCTCTCATGTGGTCCCTTCTGGGGACCTGGCCTACAACCCAGGCATGTGCCCTGAGAACTGAACCAGTGACTCTTTGGTTCACAGTCCAGCACTCAATCCACTGAGCCACAGCAGCCAGAGCTCTATTATCTTTTCTAATAGATCGGTCTCTATTTTGCTGTCACTCATTGTAAAGACACAAAGACTTTTGATCAAGTTGTTTTATTACACTACTAGTCTTTACACATATGAAATGTAAGTCTATGTATTTTTATGTAAGACAGGTTTATGACTTTAGTAAAAGTGAAGTCATAAATCATGACCAGTGTAAGAGACAATGATCACTAATACACTCTAGTTACTGTCAATCATTGAATTTTATTTATTTTTTCTTTTTTTCTCTGTAGAACAACAAGAACAGGTCATTCCTTTACTGACATGCATAAAATACATCACACTTTGTGTTCTGCTGATGCTATAAATTCAATACCATTCTCCAGCCACATGAGCATAAAGTTTATCATGTAACCTCAGATCTCTAACGGTGGAAGGCTTAACCAAGAATGGACGCTGCTAGAATAATGCTGCTCCCTTTGATGTGACAACTGAGCACCCACCTCCTTCCCCTTTAGATGATTTCTTCAGCATGTTAGGGCAGTGAGGAATGGTTTAGTCTCATAACCAAGTTAGGTTTTCAATACACTGGTAACATAATACACATGCTCCATTTTTTAAAAAATTCTGAATCTTGAGCAACTGTTCTCTTGTAACTACAGTTTCTAAAAGCAGTTATTGTCCAAAGCTAGAAGAACTTAAATCTTCTCAGATGAGCATGTGAATGAATGGAGGGAGGTAAACAAAAAATAAAATTAAAAAAGATGAAGTCTGATAGGAGAGCAGCTGGATAGAAAATCAAAAAAGGAACAGTAGTTTAAAGTTTATTTCAGCTATAATGCAGGTTATTCTGACTTCAAGGTAGTATCACATGGCATACTTCCAGAGATACTGTGTTGTATTTATTTCTGTCTGTTTTATAGATCCTTGCAATTTCTGGCACTAGGAGGTCATCTGGGTTTGGATCACATACCAATGAACAAATAGATAAAAAGAACTACATTTTAAAATTGTTTTATTGCCCAGAATTAAGCCTCTTAGTTCTTCAAATTAGTGTGATTTCCAGGATCTCCTGGCCTCAGCTGTTTTCAATACATTTGAGTTTAAACAAAGATGCTCTTGGCAGTTCCAAAACGTATGCCGATTGTTCTCAATACTGGTCACACAGTAAAATTACAGGGGCCTGGGGAGGGATAGGTTGCACATACCTAGGCCTCACCTTCAGAGATGCTGGTTTAATTGCTCTTGACTAGGGCTCAAGCATCTGTACTTTTAACAACTCCCTAGCTGATTCTAAAGTATGATAAGGTAAGAACCTCAAACCTATGCAGAGTTTCATTTCTGGTTTGTTTATTTAATTATTTCTGGTTTCACCTTCTTCAAAGCAGAGTGTACTTCAGTAATTTAATATTGATTGCAGTCATAAATAAAAGGACACTATTATACATATGCAGAATGTATTTTTTCTCTCCAATACATGTTTCTATATAGAGAGTTGACAACAGGTAGCATGATAAAGATTCTTTTTTATGGGTAATTTAGCACATTAATATTTAATTTTTTAATATTTAAATATATTTTATTGATTATGCTACTACAGTTGTCCCATTTACTCCCTTTTTTCCCCCTCTGCCCTGTACAACGCCTCCCACCTGCATTCCATACCCCTTAGTTCATGTCCATGGGTCATACATATAAATTTTTTGGCTTCTCCACTTCCTATACTATTCTTAACCTCCCCCTGTCTATTTTGAACGCTTCTATAAGAAGCATTTATGCTTCTTATACCCTGTACCTTTTCCCACATTCCCCCTTCCCCCTCCCCCCTCCCCACTGATAACCCTTCATGTGATCTCCATTTCTGTGATTCTGTTCCTGTTCCAGTTTGTTTTTGTTTTTGATTTTTTCAGTTCAGTTGTTGATAGTTATGTCTTTTGTCATTTTACTGTTCATATTTTTGATCATCATCTTTTTCTTAGAAAAATCCTTTTAATGTTTTATAAAAAAGGGCTTGGTAATGATGAACTCCTTTAACTTAACCTCATCTGGGAAGCACTTTATATGCCTTTCCATTCTAAATGACAGTTGCTGGATAGAGTAATCTTGGATGTAGGTCCTTGCTTTTAGTGACTTGAAATACTTCTTTCCAGCTCCTTCTTGCCTGCAAGGTTTCTTCTGAAAAATAAACTGATAGTCTTATGGGAACTCCTTCATAGGTAACTGTCTCCTTTTTCCTTGCTATTTTTTAAGATCCTCTCCTTATCTTTAATCTTGAGTAATGTAATTATGATGTGCCTTGGTGTGTGCTTCCTTGGGTCCAACTGCTTTGGGACTTTCTGAGCTTCCTGGACTTCATGGAAGTCTTTTCCTTTGCAAGACTGGGGAAGTTTAACTTCGTTATTTTTTCAAATAAGTTTTCAATTTCTTGCTCTTCCTCCTCTCCTTCTAGCACCCCTATGATGTTGGATGTTGGAATGTTTGAAGTTGTCCTGGAGGTTCCTCAGACTCTCTTCATTTTTATGAATTCTTGTTTCTTCATCCTGTTCCAGTTGAATATTTCTTTCTTCCTTATGCTCCAAACCATTGATTTGAGTCCCAGTTTCCTTCCCATCACTGTTAGTTCCCTGTACATTTTCCTTCATTTCACTTTGCATAGCCTTCACTTCCTCCTCTATTTTACAACCATACTCAACCATTTCTGTGAACATCCTGATTACCAGTGTTGTGAATTCTGCATCTGATATTTTGGCTATCTCTTCACCACTTGGTTGTATTTTTTCTGGAGCTTTGACCTGTTCTTTCATGGAGACCCTTTTTTGGGCTTGGCATACCTGTTATGTCGTAAAGGATAGAGCCTTAGGTATTAACCAAAGCAAAGCAAGCACTTGGCTGTACTGTGGTACTATATGTGGGAGAAGGTACTGAGAGGAAACAATGCCACTTGCTTGGCTCTCAGATACCTTTCAGTCACTTCCTCTGCTACCCATAAGCAAATTGGCCCTTCTGGTGATGACTCCTGGGTGGGTGGTTCTGTGTACGTTCTAGGACCCTGTGGGTCTCTCCAACGAACTCCCCTGTGAAGCTGGGAGTTTCTCCCAGCACCTCAACCCCCACAGATTTTTTCAGTCAGAGGTTTTGAGGCTTTATTTCCCTGTGCTGGAACCCTGGGTTGTGTGGTCTGTCTCACTCCCCAGTTGTTCCTCCTATTACCTGCACACAAATGTGGGAACAACAAGTCTGGTCTACTGGCTACCACCTCCACTGCCCAGGTCCTCCAGCCACCACCCTGCCATGAGTTTTCTCCACCCCAGCTGTCCATCTCTGCCCCTCCTACCAGTCTGGATGAATGTTTCTTTAAATCCTTGGTTGTCAGACTTCCATACAGTTCAATTTTCTGGCAGTTCTGGTTGTTTTTTCTTTTTAAATTTGTCATTGTCATTTTGGTTTTACGAGGAAGCGCAGTGTATCTACCTATGCTCCATCTTGGCCAGAAGTCCTAAGATTTTCTTCTTGTTCATACACTTTCCATTCTGTAATTCCTCTTCCTGAGCTGAACCTCTTTAGAAAACAGTCCATTCTCCAAATTTTCCTGCTATTAATAGAAATTAAAATTTTCCCCCTCAAATCTTCCCTATGTACTTTGATCTCCTGAGGTTCACTACCTGTTAAGTGGGAAGCCAATGTGTTCATAGGAATTTTAAATATAGTCTTTCTAATACAATTCCTTATTCCTTAGGAGAAATTTTAACAGTTATTAATAATTCAATCAAAATGAACCACTTTGATAATAGAAAATTCAGGTCCTCTGACATGGCAAAAGTATATAATTTGGGGATCTGTCTATTCAATCTTTATTAAAAGTCAATAATGTATTATTCCTAAAAATAGAATAATTTAACTGAATCTTTAATCATGACCCACACTACCATATTCTAATACTATGACAATAATATTTTCACCCCTTTCCAAGGCACAAATTATAGTGTACGTCTCACATAAACCCCTTCAATGAGTGAATAAATAAAAAGCATAATATATATATATATTTGAAAAAATGTATATTTTGAAAACCAACTTTTATTAAGTGATTGATACAGAAAATTAACACCATTTTTTTAAAATTTGGGATATTTTATACCTTTAGAAAGAAAGGGAATTCAACACCTTTAGTATTTGAAAAAGAGGCACCAGAAAGTCAAGATTATAATAGTGGTAGGAAGATTTGTCTATAAGGTAAATGTATCTAAGTAGTTTTCAAATTTTAGAGAATATGAACAATTTTAACATTACTATTTTAAAATAAAGGGTGTTGTTTTTATTGTTGGTGGTGGTTACATACCCTGGGAGATGGCACTTTGGCTTTCATGCTTTTCTGTAACTCATATACAGAAAAAATGCTGAAAACAAAAATATTACTATCTGCTCCAATAGTCACCAAAAAACGGTCATCATAGCTAGTAGAAATGCCTTTAATACGTCCATAATTATTGTCATGGATACTGAAGTGCCAATAGTGTTCCATACTGGTCAATGAAGAGTCATTCTGTCTTAGGAGATAGATTCGAATTGCTCCATCTTGCATCCCACAAAACATCATATCCTGGTTAAAACTATGAAACAAAAAGAAAGTAAATTGTTCTTCATATTAATCTGAAAATGTTTAATTTTAAATTAGTTGACAAATGACTAAATATTTAGTAACAAAGTTATGATGGACTACATTATGTCCCCCTCAAAACTCACATGCTGAAGCCCTAACTAATCATGGAAGTTTCAGCAAACTAATACAAAAAGATAAAGGTGGTGGGGGGAAGCCTATTTGAAAGTCGGAGTTATTGCATTTGATCTCCAAAAGAATGGCTGGCACATATGCTTCATTACTAATTACTAAAGGAGTAATAATTCAATTTGTGATTTCTCCAGAAACATAATCCTAAAGCTACATTATCTGACCATGCACTGGCATCCTCCTAAATAACACAGAGTGAATCCATGCAACTCAATTATGTGATAAACAGAATTATTTGCAGAATATTTGATAAAAGGGATTGAAATACAGTTTCAGGATTAGCTTTGACTCTGTTTCTTCATTTGATTTATTTATCATTATTTGAGTACCCCTCCATTTGGACAGGTCTTTAAAAATCGGCAATATTCATAATGGGCAAAACTATAGATACCAATGGGTTAGAGTTTTTTAAAGCTTTCTGAAATTCTGTTCACCTGAAAGTGATGGTATGGATGGGATTATCTTCTGTATCCTCAAGAAAATGGAAATCAAAAGGTTCATCTTTCTTTTCTGTGATATTACTGTTTTTGTCGTATGGAGGGAACTCACAGTGATATAGAAAGCCAGCATCATAGCCACCCTAGAAAAGAGATAAATAACACAGGAGGTAGTATTTGAATATAAGACACATATGACTACATGAGAAGTTTTTGATTATTTCAAATTTTAAATCATAAAATAGAGGTCTTAAAACATCTACTTTATATGAATTCTACAATTATAGATAGGTTTTATAGTCTCCATTTTCCATTTATATTCAACTGTACAATTATAATGATAAAACATAATAATTTGTTTCTACTTAAAAAAGTAAGAGAAGAGAGTAGAGTTCTCACCTCTGACTATGTATTGAATTCCATTTAAATATTACCCTGAATAAGTAGTATTTAATAACAGTATTTTATAGATCGTGACAAACACCAGAGAATTTGTCATCAACACACCCTACATTAAAGAAAATATCAAAGGCTATTTTTTAGGCAGAAGATGTAATTACAAAGATGTAGAAAGGGATAACAGAAAGAAAAAGAATATACCAAAATGATACCAAGAATATAAAACAATAGTAAAATGCCTTTTGGGGACACAAATACATATATAACAATAAAATACATGACAATGATGGAAGATGCATGGAATGAAGTGCTCTAAGGTCTTTTTTCTCTGGAACTAGTATGAGAATAAATTTACATCAAACCATATTAGGTTAAGGATACATATTATGATCTTTAGGATCACCTCTAAATAGTAAAAGAATGTATAACTAATAACCTAATAAAGCAGAAAATTACCTTAATCATCCAGAAGGTGAAAAAGGGAACATAGAATTGGTGTGACAAAGAGAAATAGTGAATAAGATGGTGGATTTGATCTAAAATATATTAGTAATCACATTAAACATAATTGGATGTAGTACTCTATTAAAATAAAGACAAAGGTCAACATACAGGATTTAAAAAAGAAGAAGCCTAACTGTACACTTCTTTAAAGAGACATTCTTTGAATATAAGAGTATGGAAGAGAACAAGCATTAATAACTCTAAGTTTTGTTTTAGTATCTGGTTGGATGCTTGTCTCATTTACTGAGATAGAGATGGACCAGGTTTGCATGAGGCAAAAGTGATTTAAAAGCTATATTTTGAATATTTTAACTTTGAGGTGCCAAGAAGTGATGTCGAGTTGGGTAGGTATACGAGTCTGAATGTAAGAGGAGAGGTCAAGAACAGAGACAAAAATTTGATATTAATTGGCATATAATTGATATTTAAAGCCATAGGACTAGATGAAGTCACCTAGCAAGAAAAAAAGGGGTCTAAGACTACATCCTAGAGTACTTCAAATCTCAAAATCTTGTTCAGAATATGAGAAGCCAGCCCTGGCTGGCATAGCTCAGTGGATTGAGCATGGGCTGCGAACCAAAGCATCGCAGGTTCGATTCCCAGTCAGGGCACATGCCTGGGTTGCAGGCCACAGCCCCCAGCAGCCATACACTGATGTTTCTCTCTCTCTCTTTCTCCCTTCCTTCCCTCTCTAAAAAAAAAAAAAAAGGTAAATAAATAAAATCTTTAAAAAAATCTTAAAAAAAAAGAATATGAGAAGCCAGCAGATAAGGCTAAAAAGTGGCCAGTAAAATGTGGTGTCTTTTAAGACAGGAAAATAAAGTGTTTTTAAAAGGATAGGGTAGATCCCTGCCATTGATGTGCCAGTGGAATCAAAGCTCAGCTACAAAGGGAAGGTGGCACACTGCTCACACGAGGGGTGGGGGTGGGGCGGAGAACTTGACAACCCAGTCCTGGTGACCAGGGAGGCTGCACCGCTGGGCCCATAGGACACCTACTACATAACACCACTCTACCAACACTGAGAGACGTAGGAGGTCTACCTAATACATGGAAATGAACACAGGGTGGCAGCCAAAATGAAGAGACAAAAATAAATAAATAAGTGTCCCAAATGAAATAACAAAACCCCAGAAAAAGAACTAAGTAAAATGGAGACAAGCAATCTACCAGATACAGAGTTCAAAACACTGGTTATAGGGATGCTCAGTGAACTTCGGAGTAGATGAATTTAGTAAGAACAAAGAGACAGGACATGTTAAAAATGGAGGTGTAAAACAGAAAAAAGTCAAAGTGAAAAATACAATAACTGTAATAAAGAATATATTACATGGAATCAACAGTAGAGTAGATGAAACAGAGCATATAATTAGTAATTTGGAAGATAAGGAAGCAGAAAACACTCCCCACCTCCCCCAAAAAAAGTTTAAAAAAATGAGGAGAGATAAGGAGATTTTTAAGGAGCCTCTGGGACATTCCAACATTCACATTATGGGGGTGCCAAAAGGAGAAGAGAGAAAACAAAAAAATTGAAAATCTATTTTAAAAAAGACAAAAAACTTCCCTAACACGGTGAAAGAAATAGACATACAAGTCCAAAAGGTCAGAGAATCCAAAACAAGATGAACTCAAAGAAGACCACATCAAGACACATCATAAAAAAAATGCCAATGATTAAAGACAAAGAGAGAATCTTAAAAGCAGCAAGAAAAAAAGCAGTTAGTGACCATAAGACTGTCAGCTGATTTCTGAACAGAAACTTTGTAGGCCAGAAGGGAATGGCACAAAATATTCAAAGTAATGCAAACAGGAGCCTGCACCAAGTTTACTCTACCATGCAAAGCTATCATCTAGAATCAAAGGGCAGGCAAAGACCTCACCAGACAAGAAAAGGCAAAAGAGTTTGGCATCACCAAACCTACATTACATGAAATGTTAAAGGGTCTTCTTGAAGAAGGAGGAGGAGGACAAGAACTTCTGGTCAAGATGGAGATGTAGGTAGACACACTGTGCCTCCTTGTAGACACAACCAAAATAAGAACAACAAAAATTTAGAAACAAAAAACAACCAGTACTGACAGAAAAATGAACTGTATGGAAGTCTGACAATGAAGGAGTTAAAGAAGAAGTATTCACACAGACTGGCAGGAGGGGTGGAGTCAGGCGGCAGGGTGGAGAGTGCTTGGGGCAAAGTGGCAGCTGGTGGCCCCCAGGCATACAAGGCAAGGCAGCAGTGGGCAGACCCAGTAAGGCGGTGGATTGTGGAGGGGCGCAATGCACAAGGCGGCTGGTGGACTGGGTGGTCCCACATTTGCATACAGATAAACCAGGAGAAACTGGGGAGTGAGACAGACTGTGCAACCTAGGGTCCCAGGGCAGGGAAATAAAGCCTCAAAACACTGATTGAAAATACCTGTGGGGGTTGAGATGCCAGGAGAAACTCCCAGCCTCACAGGAGAGTTTGTTGGAGAGACCCGCAGGGTCTTAGAATGTACACAAACCCACCCACCTGGGAATCAACACCAGAAGGGCCCAATTTGCTTGTGCGAAGCGGCAGAAATGACTGAAATCCGGCAGAGAGCAGAGCAAGCACCATTGTTCCCTCTCGGACACTACCCCACATACAGTGTCACAACGCATTGACTGAGTTGCGCCACCCCGGCAAACACCTAGGGCTCTGCCCCTCGCTAAATAACAAACACGTCAGGACAAAAAAAAAAAAAAATGGCCCAAACGAAAGAACAGATCAAAGCTCTAGAAAAAATACAGCTAAACAATGAAGAAATAGCCAACATATCAAATGCACAGTTCAAAGCACTGGTGATCAGGATGCTCACAGAATTGATTGAATTTGGTCACAAATTAGATGTAAAAAAATGAAGGCTATGATAAGTGAAATAAAAGAAAATGTACAAGGAACCAATGTGATGGGAAGGAAACTTCGACTCAAATCAGTGGAGTGGACTAGAAGGAAGAAAGAAACATCCAACCAGAAAAGAATGAAGAAACAAGAATTTGAAAAAATTAGGGGAGGCTTAGGAAACTCCAGGACATCTTTAAATGTTCCAACATCCGAATTATAGAAGTACCAGAAAAACAAGAGGAAGAGCAACAAGTGGAAAAGTTATTTGAACAAATAATAAAGGAGAACTTCCCCAATCTGGCAAAGGAAATAGACTTCCAGGAAGTCCAGGAAGCTCAGAGAGTCCCAAAGAAGTTGGATCCAAGGGGGAACACACCAAGGCACATCATAATTACATTAGCCAAGGTAAAAATGAAGGAGAGAATGTTAGAACTAGCAAGTGAAAAAGAGACAGTTACCTACAAAGGAGTTCCCATAAGACTCTCAGCTGATTTCTCAAAAGAGACCTTGCAGGCAAGAAGGGGCAGGAAAGAAGTATTCCAAGTCATGAAAGGCAAGGACCTACATCTAAGATTGCTCTATCCAGCAAAGCTTTCATTTAGAATGGAAGGGCAGATAAAATGCTTCTCAGATAGGGTCAAGTTAAAGGAGTTCATCATCACCAAGCCTTTATTATATGAAATGTCAAAGGGACTTCTCTAAGAAAAAGAAGATAAAAAACGTGTACAGTAAAATGACAGCAAACTCACAATTATTAACAACCACACCTAAAACAAAAACAAACTAAGCAAACAACTAGAACAGGAACAGAACCACAGAAATAGAGATCACATGGAGGGTTATCTAAAGGGGAGTGGGAGAGAGGGGGGAAAAGGTACAGAGAATAAGTAGCATAGATGGTAGGCAGAAAATAGACAGGGGGAGAATAAGAATACTATGGGAAATATAGAAGCTAAAGGAATTATGACACATGGACATGAACTAAAGGGGGGAATGTGGGTGGGAGGGGGTGAGCAGGGTGGAGGGGAGTGAAGGGGGGAAATGGGACAACTGTAATAGCATAATCAATAAACTATATATTTAAAAAGAATAAAAAAAGGAAGAGGAGGAGGAGAAGGAGAAAAAGAAGAAAAATAATGAATAAAATGCCACTAAATACATATCTATCAACAATTACTTTAAACACAAATGGGTAAAATGCTCCAGTAAAAAGATATACAGTGACTGAGTGGATAACAGAACAAGGCCCTTACATATGCTGTTTACAAGGGACTAACTTTATACCAAAAGACAGAGACTAAAAGTAAAGGGCTGGAAAAGATATTTCATGAAAATGGAAACAAACACACAAAAAAAGCTGGAATAGCAATACTTATACTAGACAAAAAAAGACTATTTTTATTAATTTTTTACCTGTCATTTCAAATTATATTTTATTGTTTATGCTATTATAGTTGATTCCCACTTTTTCCTCCTTTGCCTGCTTCTGCCCAGCACCCCCACCCTGCCTCAGGCAAGCCCCACACTGTTTTCCATGTTCATGGGTCATGCATGTATGTTCTTTGGTTAGCCCCTTCACCTTCTTTCATCCAGTCCCCCCACAGTAGCTCTCAGTCTGTTCCATGTGTCTATGCCTCTGTTTCTATTTTGTTCATTAGTTTATTTTTTTCATTAGATTCTACATATGCTGAAATTGTATGGTATTCATCTTTTATCAACTGGATTATTTCACTTTGCATAATGTTCTCTAGGTCCATCATGCTGTCCCTAAAGGTAAGAGGCCCTTCTTTTTTCACCGCTGTATAGCATTCCATTGTGTAAATGTACCACAGATTTTTAATCCATTCTTCTACTGATGGGCACTTAGGCTGTTTCTAGACCTTGGCTATTATAAATAATGCTGCTGTGAACATAGGGGTGCATATGTTGTTTTAAACTGGTGTTTCAGGATTCTTAGGATATATTCTCAGAAGTGGGATTCTTAGGATATATTCTCAGAATCACTGGGTAAAAAGGGAGTTCCATTTTTAGTTTATTGAGGAGACTCCATACTGTTTTCCACAGTGGCTGCACCAGTCTGCATTCCTATCAACAGTGCACAAGGGTTCCTTTTTCTCCACAACCTCGCTGGCACTTGTTATTTGTTGATTTATTGATGGTAGCCATTCTGGCAAGTGTGAGGTGATATCTTATTGTGGTTTTAATTTGCATTTCTCTGATGATTAGTGATGTTGAGCATTTTTTCATATGTCTATTGGTCATCTGTATGTCCTCTTTAGAGAAGTGTCTATTCAGGCCTTTGACCATTTTTCATCAATTTGTTTATCTTCCTAGTGTTGAGTTGTATAAGTTCTTTATATATTTTGGAAATTAAACCCTTATCAGATGTATCATTGGCAAATATGTTCTCCCATACAATGGGTTACCTTTTTATTTTGATGATGGTTTCTTTAGCTGTGGAGAAGTGTTTCAATTTGATGTAGTCTCATTTGTTTATTTTCTTCCTGTGTTTTCCTTGCCCTGGGAGATACGTCAGCAAAAACATTGCTATGCAAAATATCTGAAATTTTAATGCCTATGTTTTCTTCAAGATTTTTGTGGTTTTGTAACTTACATTTAAGTCTTTTATCCATTTTGAGCTTATTTTTGTATATTGTATAAGTTGGTGGCCTAGTTTCATTTATTTGCATGTACCTGTCCAATTTTCCCAACACCATTTATGGAAGAGACTGTCTTTACCTCGCTGTATGCTCATCTCCCCTTTGTCAAATATTAATTGACTAACAAGAGACAAAGAAGGAGCTAGCAATTCTATTTCTGGGTATTTACCCAAAGAAATCCAAAACACTAAATTGAAAAAACATATACATCCATATGTTGATTGTAGCATTATTTATAATAGCCAAGATATGGAAACAATCTAAATGTCCATCAATAGGTGAATGGATAAAGAAGTAATGCATACATACAATGGACTATGACTCAGCCATACAAAAATGAAATCATGCCATCTGTAACAACATGGATGGACCTAGAGGATATTGTGCTAAGTGAAATAAATCAAAGACAAATGTCATATGATTTCACTTACATGTGGAATCTAAAAACAAAATAAACAAACAAGCTGACCAGAAGCAGACTCACAGATACAGAGAATATTTTGAAAGCTGCCAAATGAGAGGGGTGGTTAGGGAGCTGGGAGTAAAGAGGAAGAGATTAAGAAGTACAAATTGGTAGTTACGAAATAATCACAGGAATATAAAGTACAATATAGTCGATATTATTGTAGTCACTATGTATGGTGTCAGGTGGGTACTAGATCTTACAAGGTGATAATGTCATAGGTTACATAAATGTCTAACTACTGGATTGTATACCTAGAAACTAATATAATCCTGCACATCAACTCTAATTTGAAAATAAAAATCATTTTGAAAAGAGAAGGATGGAGGCTCAGCTCTATCAAATGTCTCTGAAAGGTCAAATGGACAGAGAAGTGACCACTGAGCTTGGTCATATGGAAATCTTTGAAGTTGATGGAGACAGAAACTCAACTAGAAGGGATTGAAGAGCAAATAGGAGGTGAAGAAATGAAGCCAGCAATTACAGACAACTACTTCAATAAGGTTTCACATAAAGCAGGAGTGGAGGGGAAGGGAAAAGAGGTTAAAGGGAAATTTAAAAGTTAAGTACTAAAGCATGTTTATGTGCTGATAAGAATAGAGTAAATAGAGAGAAGCGACAGAAAGCCAATGCCACTTATTTCAGGAGCAAAATCTTTGATAAATTGAGAGGGGGTGGGATCAAGAGGCCATCTGGAAGTGTCACTGGGCAGTTAGAGGGGACCATTCAAGATGTACAACAGGCAAAGCAGATTCAACTTACATGGATCCCTGGAGAGCATTAGATACGACTGAGTCAAGATAATTCCATCTGATGGTCCTTATTTTATTTTCTCAGTGAAATGTGAGGTGAGGTTATCAATGGAAAATGAGGGAAGACACAAAATATTTGAAGGGAGAAGAAAGAATTAAAACAACAACTTGAAAAATGGTAAAGCAAACAGAGCTGGGTAGCAGAGCCAGACTGCAGTGTGAGTGCGGATTTGAGAACTGAGGTCATGACTTCAAAGTGAGACTGGTTTTCCACAGCATCTACTTACATGTGGGCACAAGTTCGCAAGTAGTTGGATCAAGTGTCATTGCCTCTGTGAACTATAACTTAACCATATACACAGGTGTAGTTTACTGGTTAGAGGATGGACTCTACAGCCAGACAGCCTGAGTCCAGATCCGGGTTCCAGCTCACTGTATGACCTCAGGCAAGTTACTTAACCTCTCTATGCCTTGGGTTATTTGTATGTCAAATGTAAATAAGGGCAATTATTTTAGAGGGTTGTTGGATAGATCACTTAGAATGGTGCCAGGTACAGGGTAAGTTTCCATGCTTAGCAAATAAAAGTACAGGATGGTTATTAATTTCCTGTGGTAATCATTTAACCATATATGTAAATCAAATCACTATGCTGTACATCTTAAACTTATACTGTGCTATATGTCAATTATATTTCAATAAAACTGGGAAAAACTGATAAACCATATATACTTTTATGTCAATTATTACTTTTTTGATGAATAGAATTTAAATTTGTGACAAATTTAAAATGAAGGAAACCTTGCTTTGCAATAGATCAATAAAATGTTTTATAAAAATAGAATATATATAAGGATGCAATTGTCACATCACTGTGATGGTCCCTGGTAATGGTCTCCCCAGTATCCATTCTTCTATTCTTCTTCATTACCCAAGTTCCAATTTTATTCAGGGTGACAATGTGCCCATCCAAAAACAGTCATCTTCCCAGGCTTCCGTATGTTTACACAGCAAAGTGGAAGATAGCAACATGTAAGCAAACATCTACTGGATAGCCCTGTCATTAGTTTCAAAAAGCTGACTAACTTCAAAATTTAAAAACACTGAAATAGAGAACAGGTTGACAGTGACCAGAGGGGCGAGGGGAGGGAGTTTCAGGGGAAAAGGGGAAGGGTTTACAGGAACCAGTATAAAGGACACATGGACAAAAACTAGGGTGGGAGGTGAGGAGGGCCGGGTGCGGGGGGTGGGCTGGGGTGGGAATACAAGGCAGAAAACTGTTCTTGAACAATTTAAATAAACAAACAAATAAAGAAATAAAAACACTGATTCAGCTGGAAAACCCCTTAGCCCTTTGTCTTTCTAACTTCAGTTCTTCTCCCCTTAGACCTCCTGGAACACCCATGATTGTCCTAGATGATAACAGATATAACAAGTAGACATATAAGACATATATTAAGATGATATAAAAAAATGTAACATTCACTCTTCAAAATCCACACCTTTACTAGGAGTTAATAAATGAAGTCTTACTGTAAGAGAAAGTAATGTACTGGAAAATAATAAATATCAAATACATTAATTTAGGGATGACATGAAATTATTTATTAGATTATTACTCACCAAAGAAAGCCAGAACTTCCCTGGCCCAGAGTAAAATCCACAGAGGATGCGACAGGGGGTTGATGGAATAAAGATTTCGGGCAAGGGCTCTTCCTCCTGTTCCTCCTCCTCCTCCTCCGCCTCCTCTTGGGATTCCGTTTCTCCATCTTTCCCCATCTGTGCTGCTAGACGCTTCTTCCTTTCCTCCTTTTCCTTCTCCTTCAACTCCTTTAGTCTCTTTCTCTTTTCGATTTCTATTAATCTCTTTTGCAAAAGAGACATTAAGGAGATGTGAAAACAACTGTAATTCATTCATTCATTTACACTATTCTGGGTGACAAAGAAAGTAGGAGGAGGATAGGGTTCTAGAAAATATCACGGCTCTAATGTAACAAGTAATATCATTGAAAAATAGCTATCAACCTGGCAATATATTTTTATCGTTGAATTTTTCAAATCTTCAGAATAACTTTCTTTCTGTATTATCCTCCATTGATACTGATTTTAAAGAAATTATTTCATCATTATTCCCCTAATAAAGAAACTAAATCCAGTTTATCTCAGTCTATCTCTACCAGCCCATAAATTAGGTGGACTGAAACCATCTATGAAGGATGTTTCTATTTTTAGTAAGACTGTGACTCAAGCCCTCAGCATCTGTCAACTGGCCCCCAAAACTGGCATCCCTACATCTAACCTTTAGTTCCTTCTTACATTTATTTATTTTTAATATATTTTATTGATTATGCTATTAAAGTATCCCATTTTCCTCCCTTGTTCCCCTCTACCCTGCATCCCCCCTCCTACCGCCACTCACCTCTTAGTTCATGTCCATGGGTTGTACATATAAGTTCTTTGGACTCTCCATTTACTATACTATTTAACTTCCCCTGTCTATTTTATACCTACCATTTATGCTTCTTATTCCCTGTACCTTTTCCCCCAACCCTCCACCCCCTCCCCACCGATAACTCTCCATTTGATCTCTATTTCTGTGATTCTGTTCCTCTTCTAGCTGTTTGCTTAGTTTGTTTTAGTTTTTTATTTTTTAGGTTCAGTTGTTGATAGTTATGTCTTTTGTCATTTTACTGTTCATATTTTTCATCTTATTCTTTTTCTTAGAGAAGTCCCTTTAACTTGACCTCATCTAGGAAGCACTTTATCTGCATTTTAAATTATAGCTTTGCTGGATAGAGTAATCTTGGATATAGATCCTTGCTTTTCATGACTTGGAATACTTCTTTCTAGCTCCTTCTTGCCTGCAGGGTTTCTTTTGAAAAATAAACTGATAGTCTATGGGAACTCCTTCATAGGTAACTGTCTCATTTTCTCTTGCTACTTTTTAAGATTCTCTCCTTATTTTTAATCTTGGGTAATGTAATTATGATATGCCTTGGTGTGTTCCTCCTTGGGTCCAGCTTCTTTCAAACTCTCTGAGCTTCCTGGACTTCCTGGAAGTCTATTTCCTTTGCCAGATTGGGGAGGTTCTCCTTTATTATTTGTTCAAACAGCTTTTCCACTTGTTGTTCTTCTGCTTCTCCTTCTGGTGGCCCTATGATTCAGATGTTGAAACACTTAAAGTTGTCCTGGAGGTTCCTCAGACTCTCTTCATTTTTATGAATTCTTGTTTCTTCATCCTGTTCCAGTTGAATGTTTATTTCTTCCTTCTGGTCCAAACCATCGATTTGAGTCTCGGTTTCGTTCCCTTCACTGTTGGTTCCCTGTACATTTTCCTCTATTTCACTTTGCATAGCCTTCACTTCCTCCTCTATTTTGCAACCCTTTACTGTATGTGGGAGAAGGTACTGAGAGGAAACAATGCCACTTGCTTGGCTCTCAGATACCTTTCAGTCACTTCCTCTGCTACCCATAAGCAAATTGGGCCCTCCTGGTGCTGATTCCTGGGTGGGTGGTTTTGTGTATGTTCTAGGACCCTGTGGGTCTCTCCAACGAACTCCCCTGTGAAGCTGGGAGTTTCTCCCAGCACCTCAACCCCCACAGATTTTTTCAGTCAGAGGTTTTGAGGCTTTATTTCCCTGTGCTGGAACCCTGGGTTGTGGGGTCTGTCTCACTCCCCAGTTGTTCCTCCCATTACCTGCACACAAATGTGGGACCAACAAGTCTGGTCCACTGGCCACCGCCTCGGCTGCCCAGGTCCTCCAGCCACCACCCTGTCATGAGTACTCTCCACCCCAGCTGTCCATCTCTGCCCCTGCTACCAGTCTGGATGAATGTTTCTTTAAATCCTTGGTTGTTGGACTTCCATACTTGATATTTCTGGTTGTTTTTTGTTTTTAAATTTTTTGTTATCCTTTTGATTGTGTGAGGAGGCACAGTGAATCTGCCTACGCCTCCATCTTAGCCAGAAGTGCCCCATATTTTATCTCTTTATTGTGTTTACCTCTCAGAATTATCTTCCTATCATCTCATGGAAGATGATCTCATCACATCAATCCCCTCCCCAGAAACTCATAATGGATTCCAATGGTCTAAGAAATAAATTGAAGCACTTGATTAGAATTTAAGGAGATTTATGTGTTGGTCATAGACTCTTGCCACATCCCACCACAAGGTGCACCCCTGTTTCACCAGTCCATTCTTCATTTCCCCAAACTTCAAAAACAAGTCTGCCTTCCCTCAGGATGTTTTCCCAGCTTTTAGTGCCTTCCTCCTCATTTTCCATGCTTCAAAATTCTTCTAATTCTTTAAGCATTGAATGTCACCTCTATACAGTCATCTTTAATCTCCTCTCATCCTTCCATAAGAACCTATATTCTTTTCTCTACATGCCCCTAAAATTCTTTTCTTTGCACTGTGATTTTCATATATATTCACTAGTGCCTTAAAATACAGGGTCTACAGCTTACTCTTCTTTGTATTTTCCCAGCACATATCACAGGATATTTTACATACTAAACAAGAAAAAAATATTAGGAGATAATGATTGAAGAATCTCATACCATAATCTTAGATTTGACACTTGAAAAATGGAAACATTTTATGCACATGTCTTTGATTTCATAGGAAACTGCATCATGATCCTCCTCTTCCTCCCTTATGGTTGGAAATGGAGCTTCAAGAACATAGTTATTTTCACAGATAATCAGTAAAGTACTATCAGGCTGAAAAAAAGATTAAACATTATTTATACTTAGGCAAATTTTTAGAAGCACAGTTCAAAAATATTACAAACCAGAGAAAATATAATTCCTTAAGTATACTAACTATTTTTTTCTTTTGTTTTTATTTAAATGAATGTTCAAGTACAGTTTTCTCCCCTTTACTCCCAATCAAGCCCTCCCCCCCCCCCCCCCCCCCCCCCCCCCCCCCC